>CM029021.1:168748991-168832474 GCA_016801055.1 Panax notoginseng
TTTAAAAATAAGAAAAAACTAGTAGCAAATGTATTTTATTACAAATAATTTTATTAGTCTTTGGATGTTGGTTCGTTTAGGTAGGTTGCGATTGCGCCTACCTAAGTTAATCCAATATCAACTGCATATGCCCCTTGATTTCTAGAGGATTTTTTTATGACAAAATAGTTTTTAGAGATGATTTAATAATCCCTCCATCATTATAGTACATGTAATTACTATACCAGCTGATCGATGCGGAGTCCCATAACTACGGAAATTAGGTCACGCTTTTGGATCACAAACAGATGCAGCCTTGTCATCTCTCCCAACAATATATTGTGCATATACGAATACAATACGAACAACCGACTTGATCACATATTAAATTTTATAATTACTAATTTTATAATATACTATACAATTAGAATAATTATACAATTAAAATAAAATTAAATTTATATATAATTTGAAATTTAATACGTGAGTAATAGGTAATTCCAAGTTTCTGACTTGTGGAATAATCTAAAAGTTGCTTTCAGGGATATGCTGAAATTAATGTAAAAGTAACACAAACTGTGGGTAGCAATATTGAAACAACTGGTTGGTACTGGACATACACAAAGAGTAACTTAAGACAATATTTTGAATGTATAAAGAATGAATTATTATAACAAATATACGTTTATATATGTGGATACAAATATTAAATAGTATTGGGGGACATATATAATTTACAAAATTATGTTTATAAATCATATATGGTGTTTGAAGAGCTTTTGGCAGTATAAAGAAAATTGGCACTATAATGTCATTACGCATTCAACTTTAGGTCTCTTAAACAAGTGGCGAATGTCATGATGGGAATTATTTAGCATGATGATCATAAAAGCTTAATATAAATTGAATGACACGTTCAATTTTTTAAACACTAATTAATTAGTGGTGCTGAATAATTTAATTTGGATCTTTCTATTTGGAAACTTTCTGGTAGTTGAATAATATTGCATTCTTCATGCATATATATATGTATATATATATCTTTATTAAATTTTGTTTTATTTTATCTTTTGAAATTTCTCATAGAGTTTAATTTTCTAATGAAATGGCACACGCCCTAATACCCTAGTCAATACTGATCAATGACGGACCACCCACCGAAGATAACATGTCTTTTGCATATAGTTTTTGAAATTTGATTATGCTATTTTTTATATATATTATATTTCTCTCCCTGGACTTCTATTATTTTTTGAAATTCTATTTTTTGAGAATACAATATATTATGTTCTCAGAAGGAAATACATTTTAAATAAAGAAAAAAATATAAACTCACATAAATGATAATTAAACATGAAATATAATAAAGATCACAGTATTTCAGTCTTAACAACTAAGTTGAGATTTCTTCAACTTCTCTCCCCCTATATATATATATATATATATATATATATACACTTTTGTGTGCTTGTCAAGCATACATCTGAATTCTGATATCGTTTTCACACCCATTACAATCTACACATCACAATCGAACAGTTTAATAGGAAAAGGAAAAATATGATTTAAGTAGAAAAAAGAAGGAAAAAAAAGGTAAAAAAAGAAAAAAAACTGCCGGGAAACATCGCAATTATATAAACATGCCGGGAAGGTGATGATGTATGCAAATACGTAAAATTGTTTATTATCCTAGAAAATGATGGGATGGGATTGGCTTTTTAGTTGTCCTTATTTTCAACCTACAAGAAATTAATTTCAAACATTAAAACGTAACCATATACTATGCCTTGCAAAGGTGACGTCCTCGTCGGCCCATCTACCCATCTATGGCTCCCAATGAAAGCACCAAATGTTACAAACCTTAGCCTCTTTACCCACCTTGAAAAGTTAACTACTCAAGGGGAGAGGCTAAGGCCTACATCAACCCACATCAAGTTGCATTTGTAACCGATGTAAGTCTATTCTTTACTGTCTAAGTATGGAGTTCAAATCAATATATTTACCTTAGGGCTCAAACTTTTACCGGTCCTCGATTACTTTAAGGGCACCGAACCTACACAAGGGAGTCGAGTTTCTAAAAGAGTCCGAACACTAATCGGTGTGACTCATATTTCTAACAAGCCTGAAATGCATAAGAGTTTAGACTCCATTTTGATGGGACTCTTATTCGAATCAGTTCATCTGTATTTGGATTTATCAGCAACGACTCCCGTTCTATAAGAGGGGAAATCCTAATATATATACAGATATAAATATAAAAGATGATCTCATCTGGTATGTTTTTTTTACACTCCTTTACATTCTTAGACTATCAATCACCATAAACGCTTAACCAAGAATGTAAAGGTGTGTGTAAAAAAAGTTTTCAATCTTTTCGTCTAATGCCTGAGCTCCAAGCTTTTATAAATTTATGTGCGATCGACTCCCTAAACTTAATTTTTATGTTTTTTCAAGTTTAAACTGACTTTGTTCTTCTTAGTTGTAGAAAAAATCGTTTAATTTATACAAGAATTTTTCTTGGTGAGATCAACGGTAAATTGAATATGATTCTAAATTCTAGTTTTATAAAATTTAAAACATGTTTTTTGTTTAAATTTAAGGCTTGACAACTCATCAAACATAGTTTTATGTTTTCACATGATAATTTTATACTTATATTGTTTGTATTAATGCCAAATATGTGAGGAAGCTAGCTAGCTAGCGCTAGGTAGTGTGCAATGATGTCACAAGAATATTCAAGTAGTGTTCAAAATGCCAAGAGCATACTATTAATTATTAGAAATGGAGTAATTTAGAATTGTAAATTGATGAATTAATTTCCGTGGACGTTAAAGATAGCACTAAGTACAAATGCAGACAAAATGGTGTTTGATAAAACCCAAGTACGTGACCCGCTAGAAGACCTACTACCTAAAGCCTTGTCCATCATCAAATCAAAATTAATTAATTAATTTATATATGCACATGCAACTACATTAATTTTAAATTTTTCGTACGAGCATACATTGAGTATCAAATTTATGTGAAAAGAAATTATATAAAAATATCAAAAACATTTGATTATATTTTTAAGTGCGTGGGTTGAGCAAAGCATGAGCTATGTACCTAGAACACTTATGATAACATTCTCTACTTAGAAATATGGACTCGACATAATGATTTCTATTGATATTAACTAATTTAATTGCTCAATATAATGATTTCTATTGGAAATATTTTAAAAGTCATCCTAAATAATGACAAAATTTAATATATAATATTTATAATTTTAAATTTAATATTATAAATATCTGAATTTAACTTTCAAAAGTTTTCTTAAACATATATAGAGAATACTAATTAAGAAGCATTAATTTGCTATGTTTCCATTAATTATACTACTAGATCATTCATTCTCTGGTGTAACATCCCTTCTAGCTGAGCTCCCACAACTTATTAAAAGACTAGTACCTCGTTACTTGAAAGATACTCAAAGCAACTAGTAGTAGTACGTATTACTAGTAAATGATTGTCCTTCCAATTCCATCCTCTTCAATCAATAAAATTATTGACGCATTTTATTAATTCTGCGCACATCTTTCTTTTTAAATTAGCTAGGCCAAATGACTGCTGATACACCAAGCCTCTCGTATGTGTATCATACTTGAAATAAATTATACTACTAATAAATGTCTTCTATATATATACTAACATATTATTACTCCCTCTAATAAGTAGTTTTAGAATTGTGTATAATTTAAGAAAATAATTATATATTAAATATAATATTAATTGTCTATATTATCCTTGTATTAGAAAAGGATAGTGTTATTTATTGAGCAAAAAATAGTGATAAGACCAATTAAATTATATTTAATACTTGAGATAATATCAGAAACTAAACAATTAATATTTATTTAAAATTCTTAAAAGATTTTTATTAAATATTTCTCAAAAATGATTAATATTAAAAGATGAATGGAGTAATTAATATGTCCTTTTTATAGTCATCAAGTCTAGACAACAGAACAAAACGCAAATAGTAAAGACCGATACGCAATATCATTTTCCTAATGGTATTTTGATTTGTGAATCCATCCGTCCATCCATACCTTTCAACAGTCTTTCCCTTGACAGACCAGACTCCAAAGCAACACTCCTCCGTCAACCCAAACAAATTTAGAAACCCAATGGGGTCTTACAATATATTAAGTATTTATTTTTATTTTTATTAATTATCAAATGTGAGACGAATAATTTTTAATCATCAAAAGCTATTAAGTTATTACCATTAATTATTTTAGGGTTGACTTTTGCACGCAGTTATTATAATTTTTTATTGGTTTTGAAGGGGGTGTGGGGTAGGTTGTTTCTTGATCAATGATTTAGAGTTTGTGTCTTAACTATTTCTACTTTTATATAATTAATTTTATGTCTTTGTTTTTATATGTTTATTTTTTCAGGAGTAGAAATACATATTAACCAGTACTTTTTAATAATTATGTTTGAAAGTTAGTGTTATAAGGAAAAGAAAAGCTAAATTTTGTTATTGAAAAGATTTCATATTTGAAGTTCATTAAAGTGGAGTAATTTTATGTAATAGTCGAAATTAGAGAAGCAAATCTTTGTTATTTTTGACTTTATGTTGTCAAAATGGGAATTTTGCTTCCATTTTTTTTTTTAAAGCAAAAATAATTAGCATCAACATTTTCTATTGGAAATTTCAAAAAAAAGAGAGAGTAAAAGTAGCAATAAAAATTTAAAAGTGGAAATACTTGCCAAATTAATGAGCCCTTATATTTTATTAATTAGAACAGTTGCCAACCCCTTTACTGTAATGAAAGATCACAATTAAGCTTTTGGCTAAAAATCAAAATATTGCAAATTAAGGTATAATGCCTTAAAAGGTCATTTTAGATAATTTTGATCATTTTAGATCTTAATTCTAGGAGTGTATATTAGTCCTGTGAGATGGAAAACAACAATAATATTATTAAAAAAATAAATTACATTTTTAGTGGTAATTTAAATGCTATTCATTCATCTTCTCGACTCTTAAAAATTCAATATTTTTGTTTACGCGCACACACGTAGAGGACCACCATCTATTCCAGGATCCGATCCTTTACGAGAATTTATTTATGACAATTTTATTGTGAAATTGACAATATATTAAAAAAAAATTAATGGCTCACAACTCTTTTTTTTGTCTGTGTATCAAAACGATGTCGTTTTAATAGAATTTTTTTTTACAAGTTGACAGAAAATTGGAAGCCACCAAACGCAATTTACTTTTACCAAACAAACTAAGTAAAGTAAAAATAGTATATTTAAAATAATATTTGAGTTGTGATGGTAATTGTCTCCGTTGAGCAGTGGATTAAGAGAAGTAAAGTAGAACGATTATTAATAATAATAAAAGATATAAATGAATATTAAATAATAATAATTGATAGGTCTAAAGAATATTTTTTGGTTGACCCAGCCGGCCCAATGGTTTGAGTAAATAATAATAATATTTTTAATGGTGAGAGTAAACTTTTTTTATGGAACAGATAAATACAAATTATAATAATAATAATAATAAATAATATAAATAAACAAATAAAAACAATGATAAACGAAAAATAAATAAAGCCACATTGAAAACATTAACGATAATTATAACCGATATATTTATTCATTTTTTTGAGCCAAGTTTGTAGTTATCCTAATATTAATATCAAGCTAAGTTATTAAATATAAAAAAAATCATATACAAAATAATCAAGAAATTTAAAATAATTATATGTAAAAATAAACGGCATTTGGTGGCTTCTAATTTTTTGTCAACTTGTAAAAAAAAATTCCTATTAAAACGACGTCGTTTTGATATACAGACAAAAAAAGAGTTGTGAGCCATTGGATATCATTTTAATGTGTTATCAACCTTTACAGCAAAACCCTCACAAGATCCTCACACAGAAATCCTCATAGAGGATCCGGATCCTTATTCCTAAATAAAATTTAACCAAACAAATAATGTGTTTTTATATATATATATATATATATATATATATATATATATATATATATATATAATAATTTCAAATTAGATAAGACGTTTTAAAACGATAACAATTTTAATAAGAAAATTTTTATATTCTAAAACACATCTCTAACGGTGGTTAGCATGAATTTATTTTTGGATAAGTTGGTCATTGGCCAATAGAGTGCTGACACGCAGGCGAGATTCTATGTGTGTCAGCATCCTATTGATCAATTGACCAACTGACCAAAAATTAAATTTTATACTAACCAAATCGATACATACACACATATATATATATATATACAAAAAGATGTCCCAACACCAAGGTAGTTGAAGTGTTCTAGCTGATTGATTTAAGTGATGGGGCTACCGAGTTTAATTGTTAGGTTGCTGACAATGGAGATATATTACTTTTTATGGGGACAAATTTTCGAATCTCTCTTTCTAATCAAGCTACCTACCTAAGCTACCATGGAGAGGAAAAGCCAACGTGGTACATGACCAATTTTATTAATTACTCCAATCTTATATTTATATAAATTAATATTAATTCCAATGTTATATCTAATTCTTCGGTGCTATTTTAGGATCGAAAGAATGAAATAAAAAATAAATAAAATAAAAAATAATATAATTGATGATGCTTAGCATAATATATATTGTTGGATCTTCCACCTAACAGCTGAGAATGCAACATCTTGAGTGTGCAATGTATAGCATGACTCGTCATTTATATTCATGTCTTCAATTTAAACGTAACATAATTTTATTTTTGTTATTTTTATAATGTCATATGTGGACAAAACTATGATAAATTTTATTTTCACGCAATAAATGACCTTATCGAATTAAAATAATTTTTTTATATGCAAATAACATATCTTTATTAACTTCATATAAATACATATAATTATGTACCCTCCCCATCTAAATTTGTTTCTCATATTTTTTTTATATTTGTCCAAATTTATGTCTTTTTTTTATTTTAATACTATTTTTTATCTCATTTTTTCAACTACTCTCATTGAACTTTATAAAAAAATTCAACCAAAATTACTTACATACATACATTGGAAAAATAATACTATTAATTTTAACATTGGAATCACAACTATATTTTTTTTTCCTCCTCTTTCTCTTCTGTATTATTATTTCAAGATATAGTTAAAAAATTAATTAAAAAAACGAGAGATAATAATAGAGTAGTTAATATGGATAATTTGAACATAATTTTTTTTAATAAATATATAATTTTAAATAATGACAAATAAACTTGAACGAAGTAAGTAATTTAAACCGATTTCACGAGTTTTGACTTTATTAAGAGAGCTTTTAAAGAAACATTTTCAAATGAGGTTTGTGTACCGATAGTGATTGGTTTCATAGCACTAGACGGGAGTGATTAACATAAAGTTAATTTTTGTCAATTGACTAATATTATATTGACATACATATCAAAAAATAATTTCACTCTGTATATCAATACTGTATTAATAACTTATCAACTTACTATGAAAATAACCCGACGCGTACTGGCTATCTATCTTTGGTATTTTCTCCTAGTCAATTTTTAATTTTTTTTTTATTGATGACGTTGTCTCTATGTAAGCTCACAAAATACTTTATATTTACTCTAGGGCCCGTTTGCTTTCAAATGTCATCAACTCAGGGTGGTTCTATTCCCACCAATTAATTATAGCAAATCATAAACCATAGATGTGGACACAATCTGCTTAAATTATACATAGCTCACCGTTATATTATCTCAATTATATATGTCTGAATTCAAATATGTATGTTTTTGTTTGTATTTTTCAATAAATAACACAAAAAGTGACTTTATTATCAACTAAGAACAAACAATTCAAGCAACAAATCAAACGACCTTCCGTTAAATCTAACGAATGAAAAATGTCTATATTCTCAAGATGTACTCGAAAGTTTCCTCTCTACTACGAACTTTATTTACAATTTTGAACATTTCTTTTCTCACATAATTGAACACGCATTAGGGTTCTCATCGCTAAACATTTGAGGTGCATTAGTTGCATGGTAGTACGGCGGCGCGTGAGAATATTCTTCCACAACATGATAATCATGATTTACATAACCTTGATCGTACGTTGTTATACCATAATCTTGATTAGAGTAACTCTGATTATACATGGGTACTGAGCTAGTTCCATAATCTTGATTAGCGGTAGAGTAGTTATGATTATACGGTGGTAAAATATAGGTAGTATAAGGATCATAGCCATGATACTCCATTTTGTTCACCTCTACCTTTGCCTCTCCACCACCAACTTTTTCTTATCGCCATCACCACCCTTCTCTTTTTGTCACCGCCACCGCCAGTACCCTTCTCTTTCTTGTCACCACCCCCGGCTTCTTTATCTTTCTTGTCACCGCCTGCGGCCTTCACTTTCTTGTCACCGCCACCGTCTTTATCTTTCTTGTCACCGCCGCCTCCATCGTCTTTCTTTGCCGGAACAATTTCCACGCTTCTCCTTAATTTCTCTTTTAAATAAGGTACAAGTTCCTTAACCTCCATTGCCCCCTTTACCGTCACCAAATCATTTTTTGCATCCGGTGTGACATTATCTACCCCTGTTCGTTTAAATCAATTCAAATAATTAACCCAATTAACTTAAACGTACAATAACAACACATTATATATTTAATCAAAATAAAGAATTATATATCTTAACATAATTATTGTACTATATCTTAACAAATTACATAAATAATTAAGTTTAGTAATCTCACCGTCTATCTTTGATATGATTCGTTTAATCTTATGTATGCATCCATCACAATGAAGTCGAATTTTCAGAACCACCGTACTCACAGATGGCTAAACAACAACAAAAAACAATTAATTAATTTAACCAAAACTAAACTATAACCCAAAATAAAATAAAAAATCCAAAACTCAAAAGCCTCCTTTATAAAACAAGAAGTCAAATTAAGAAACCGACAAGACTTATATAATAATTAACAAATGGGTAAGTACTTTTTTTTTTGTCACGGCCGGTCACGTTAGCCGGCCTGCAGATGAGGACACTGGGAAAGTACCTGTTTTGGTTTGTTTTCCTCTTTCTTCTCCTCTTTTTTGTCCAGGTTGGCATCGGCCTTTTTGTCACCGCCGGCTCCGTCCTTTTTGGGCTGAGGAGAGAGAAGCTCCACTTTCTTCTTGGTCTTGTATTCAACTCTTTCCCTTAGCCTCTCGGGGTTCACGGTTCCCGTCACCGTTAACTTGTTATTTGCACTGTCGGTTTTCACTTTATCCACACCTTCAGGACCACAAACAAATTATAAAAGTTTAAAATAAACAACAACGGTTAGATTAGTAGAAAATTTGACCGTTAAATGCGGATCTAATTTTTTAATTACTTGTGAGCTCCGCAAAATTTTTGAGGAAATAAGAAAACAGAGGAATTGAATTGATTGTTATCCCTTAAATATGATTGATTTGAATCACAAGTGTTTTTTTATTAAATGAATAATTACATGTATTTACATTATTGTGTGGTGGATTTGGTAGGAGGGAGGGAGATTAATTACTAATTATACCTTCGAAATGTTTAACGGAGCGTTTGACTTTCTCGGCACAGCCTTCACAATGCAAGTCAAGCTTCAATACGACGGTGATCGGTCCGTCGTTTTTTTCTCCATCTTTCTGCAAGAACAGAATACATGTGCAATCAATCAGGGTTTAATTGAAGAGGAAATAGAGTGATGATGATCGGAAAATATCTGAAGATCAACTAACCTCGCCCATGTGGAAATTAATTTCAACTTAATGGTATGAATTGGGTAATATAATATAATATAATATAATTTGGAACGGAAATAGAAATTGGTTTGAAGAGAAGAAATGGAGGCAAATGTGATTATTTATAGAGGAGGACATAAATTACAGGGCGAGAAAGTTTGACCATTTTTCATAGATATCTCAAATATATGTATATGTATATGTATGTATGTTTACATGTAATGAATGTATGTATGCGTTGTGATGGAGATAGGGATGGGGATGATGATATATGAAACGGGTGATGCCGCCGGGTTGGACTAGCCGTTACCCATTTAAGACGGGTTTATTAGTAGAATGACTAGATTGTCACTGCCTACTTTCCTAATTCCGGTCGGGCTATTTCCTCGCAAAAGGCCCGAGGCCTGCGGCCTGGCCTTGATCTGGCCTGGGCCCGGCCTGGTCAAAGTCCGGCCCGGTCAAGGTCTGGCCCGGTCAGGCCTGGCCTGGAAGGCCTGAAAAGATCTCTTTTTTTAGACAAAAGTCTGGCCTGGCCTGGCCTGCAAAAAGGTCTGAGCCTGGCCTGGCCTTGGGCCTGGCCTGGCCTGGCCTGGGCATGAGGCCTGGCCTGGCCTGGCCTAATACCTTACATGATTTTTTATCCAATTATTTATAATTTTTGAACTTTAAATTTATAATTATTCATCAATAAAGTATAAATTTTTTACTTATTCATTATTGTAATTTATAAATTATAATACATTAGTTTTAATTAATACATCAATAAAATTTAAAATTTTAATTATTCATTCTTGATTTCTTGTTGATACATTTAGTTAATATGCATCTTCAATGAATATAACTAGTTAGTATATTTAATATTAATAATAAGTTAGTTACTTAGTTGATTAAATATTAATAATAAGTTAATTTATTGTAAATACTAAAGTACTAATATTTAACAATAAAATTTTATTAATATTCTTTGTTACTTTAATGTTAAATATTAACATTAATTAATACATCAATAAACTAATTTTTAATATTAAATATTATTAATAAGGTAGTTTCTTGTAAATACTCAAGTTCTTCATTAATTTGGATATGCTAAATTCTGGGGGGATTTATGATTGTAGTTATTTTTTAGGTATTCCGTTGTACTAATTTAAATAAAAATTTCATAAAGTAATTAGAAAATTAACTGGAATAACCATGTAAGAGTGTAATTATCATAAATGAAAAGATATATGTGTGTTTAAACTTTATAAAATATATGTCCAACCGATTCTAGTACGTACTATAAGAAAATAAAATCAAAACTAACTTTATATTCAAAAAATAAAAGTTTAATCTACAGTATTTAAGTAATCTACAATATTAATATTTTACAAAATTTATTAATTTATATTTTATTATTTATATTTTAATATTTAATATGTAACATTAAAAAAAAGGGACTAAACCAATCAAGGCCTTGGGCCTGGCCTGGCCTGATCTGGCCTTGGGTCTGGGCCTGGCCTTGCCTTGAGTCTGGGCCTGGCCTGGCCTGCCCTTGGGTCTGGGCCTGGCCTGGCCTTGGGTTTGGCCTGGCCTGGCCTGGCCTGTAAGACCCCGAATTTTATGAAATAAAAGTATTCAATTTTTCTTATAATTACTATTCAGTAAATGGTTAAATTGATAAAAGTTTAAAGTTATGGGTGAAATATGAATTTTTTTTCAAAATAAGCAAGTGGTTATAAAATAATCATTGTTGTCGGGGAATATTCGTTTGGTCGTGGAATATTCTTTCTGTCGGAGAATATTCGTACGACGGCGCAGCTATTTGTGGGCCCCATAACGAATAACTGTCGGGTGAAGAAAAACGACAAATTTGAGTTTTTACAAATAACGGCGTAGTTATTATCGTTAATACTGTTGAAATACCCGGTGGTTAAAATACAGTAATACGCGTTATTGCACAGTAGCACACGGTATTGCACAGTATTTTTGAAATTATTGATTCTTACGTAAGAAGGCACTACTCAATAATTGTTACAGTAATTACTGTTCAATATTTTATTTTATTGATTCAATAATTGCTACGTTAAAATTTTATATTATTGTTGTTCAATAATTGTTGCTGCACAGTATTTTCCATTATCAGATCAATAATTCATATTATTTGAATAGTATTATTAGATAGCATTATTGGCAATGACTAGAAAGTTCTGTCTAAGGAGAGGTTTGGTCATCTAATTGTGCGCTAGTAAGGAGAAATCCTTATTGAAAAGCCCCCTCTTTCCTGGGAACGGCCTGGTTGTCATAAATGTGATTCTGTAATATTATTTGTGAATAATTAATTATTGATTCATATGATAAGAAAATATTTATTTTATGTGAATATAAACGAGGGATATATTTTTGTGGTTAAAATGAAGGAGTTAATGTTGAGGTTTTTATCAGTATTTTTGTCGGAATGGAGGTATTAAAAATCAGGGTTTTTGAGATATTTTGCGGGGGTTATAATTTTTAATCCGACCGTTGGATCGTAGTAATATTTGGATATGTTATACATATATAAGTTGAGTATATGTCCACAAATTTTGAACCGTTAAAAATGAATGTATGATTTTTTATGAATTTTACGAGATGACTGGTTCAGAAATTGTTGAATTTTCGGAGTTTATCATTTTGGTGGAAAATTCTAGAATTGGTGGGCCCCACTTGTGGTTGGTGAAGAAATGTGCTGAATTATATTTCAAATGTGGTGGGTGGAATAGTAGCAGGTAAAGCCATCAGGTTGCAGGTCAAACCTACCAAAATTTTCCTATAAATAGAGGGCTAAGTTAGAATTGAAAATCACACCAGAAACATAAGCTTTCTCTCTTTCTCTCTCTAGATTATTGAGTGTATTTTGTGAGTATTTAGATACTTGGTGAGTTGCTATTCATCAGTGCAAGTTTCCTTCAGCCTTATACCGATCAGAAGTACTGCTCTTTTGAGGTAAGGGATAGTAAGGGATATTAAGGGATTTTAAGGGTTGTTATGATTTTCAGTTTCGTAATTTTTCTGATCTTCAAAAATTCTGGAAAAATTTAAAATGATATTTTGATGAGTTTTCTTGATTGTGTCCAAAAATGGTGATTTTTGGATGTATAGATTGAGAGTTATGAATTTTATGAGAAAAGACTATTTTAGAAGTAACAGCTTATAATTCCTTGTGGTTAACTTCAAAATTGATGAAATTTTTATTGGGAGTACATGTATATGATAGAAGTATACTCTGTAAATTTCAGAATTTTTAGACAAAAGTACAATTTTTGATAAATGTCTAAATATTCGGTTGTTTTGGCCATATGAAAAATAGTAAATGACTTTTAAAAATTCTGAGAAAAATATATGTTCACTATGGGACTATATTATGCTAAATCTCAGAAAAGAAATATTTTTGGGACTGATTTGGTATTTTTCATGAAAATGGTCTAGTTATGAGTAAATGAATTAAATATGTTTTGTGAAGTAAGAAAATTAGAAAATAGGATTTTATGACTTGAGAATCCTATATGAGGTATATGCAGATTTTTTTATGAGGGTTTTGATTATTGATGATGAAATCGTAAGAGTTGGCATTTTATGATGATTAAATGCATTAATTAGTAAAGTGTAAACAATTAAAATAAATTGTTTATAAATTTATGAAATGTTATTCTTTCAATATCATTATACCGAAATATTGGTATGTATTTTATTGTGGAATTTCTATCTTTTGTGTCGGGGTTACTATTCATGAGTTACTATTCACGATTTACTATTCATGAGTTACGAATATTACTCTTGAGATTAAAATTATATGTTGATCATATTATTTTTATCATCATATATAACATTTTTATAACCCTGATGTTGAAATTCTCTTTCACTGAAGTGTAAAGATGGGTAGATTATTGGTATGATCATGACTAGGGTTCTCTTTGGCCTGTAGTGCAAAGTTGAATTGTGACTGGTATGATCATGACCATTGAATTTATAATTGAATATCTTAAGCTTAAGTGCAAAGGTGAATTGATCAACATGGTTATAATTATTGTTTATATAAATTCTGAAATGATTATATATTTCTTTGAGATATGAATATATTTGGCCTGTAGTGCAAATATGAATTGTTGTTGAATATTTTTGGCCCGTAGTGCAAAGATGGCCTGTTGATGAATATCTTTGGCCTGTAGTGCAAAGATGAACTGTTGTTGAATATCTTTGGCCCGTAGTGCAAAGATGGTTTGTTGATGAATATCTTTGGCCTGTAGTGCAAAGATGAACTGTTGTTGAATATCTTTGGCCCGTAGTGCAAAGATGGTTTGTTGATGAATATCTTTGGCCCGTAGTGCAAAGATGGATTTGTTAGTATGATTATAAACAGGAACTGTGATTTGGTATAACCATGATCTTTGATGTTTCAGGTAAAGACAGGTGACGAAAATATTCTTCGTCCTGGGTGCGAAGAAAAATTTATAGTCACAATTATGATTATGAGTTATTCATATGATTGTGGAAATGAGTTGTTGAGTGAGGTTACATGGATAAAACATTGTTGATGGATTTTTAACATGGAGAAGATAATAGACTTTATAGTCTATTTGACTCTTCTAATGGATTGCTCGTTCCGCTGCAACTATGGTTGAAATTTTTATCATTTACCATATGTTCTAAATCTCTGATTTATTATTGATGAAGGCTATTGATAATTTAATTATCTTTAGTCATGATATTCTTTACTGAGCTAGTTGTGCTCACCCTTTTGCTTCACAATTCCTTTCAGGTAATAAGAGTGTAGCTGGGTCGAGCGAGGGTAACGGGGAAATAGAACAGTGGTCTCTAGCTGTGGATGTTCTCCCGAAGCAGTATAGAAAAGTTCATTTAGTAGTTATATTTGGTGAATCCAATAGGGTAAGGTGTACCCAACGTTGGAAGGGTGGTTTGCCACTATTATACAAGATGTCTAACGACATACAACCTCGTGTCATCATAAGACAGGGATGTGGTCATCCACTTGCTGAGTATATATACGAGCACTACCTATATAATCTTGGTGTTTGTTTAAAGTATAATTCTCAATTAGAGACAGTAGAGATAATGATATGTCAAGAGAAGACTCACCATTGGGAAGAATATGATAGTAATCTTCTCGTTTTTCTTTGGGGTCTATTGGGTCAACCAAGGATAATTCTGTGGCCATATGATATCTATCATAATATAGACGCGTGGCCTCCCATGTACGAAGGTTTCCTGGAGCACTTCCCAAAGATTCTAATTTCTAAAACAGTTTTTGACTATACCTTTATGTAAGGTGTCATTGTGAGGTGATGTCCACGGTTGGAACATGAGTCACATTTGGTATATATTTGTATCCAAACTCACAGCATATGTGTTGTTGTATTTTGCACGACAATTATTGTAATAAAGTTGTAGTTGTTTTCTGTACCATGTATTTGACGACTCAGAATGGGTTGGGTGGAATGAACCTATTTTGGGGTCGTTACAGTTGGTATCAGAGCTTAGGGATATGATCTCTGTGGAGATCGGGGATATAACTAGGAGGGGAGAGATGCGTAAATCCTTCGCTAGTGTGTCCTACCTAAGCTTATTTGTTGGTTAGTCATAATATTGGGATATTATGTGATATGTTAATTTGTTTAATTAACCTTTATTTTATGGCAGTATTTGAGAATGACAGCTGAGAATGCTAACAATGGAGTGAATGAGACTGTGGGGATACCTCTAATCACTAACCATGATAATGTGATGTCAGACGAAGAAGGAATTAGAGATATCTATGTGGTGAGTGAAGAATTGATAGTTGCACCCGAGATAGTCGCAGAGGTAACAGCTGAGACTGAGGAAGAAGAGGAAGAAGAAGTACCAGAGGAGAGTTTATTAGAGGTATTATATGATCAAAATGTAGAATTTCAAAATCGTATTCATGAGTTAGAAGAGCAGGCAGAAGAACGACAGGCAGTCGTGGAACAAAAGGATGCAACAATTCAAGCTTGTGTTACCCGATATGTGATGCTTGAACAGAAGCATTCTTTGGCAGAGTATAAGATGATAAAAATGGAATCTGAGCTGAAAGAAGAAAAAATTGAACGAGTGAGAATAAGTGATGCATGGGCAAAAGCCGCACGACACGTGGATATTGTGGAAAGAGATGTTCGATCTAAGAAGGCTAAAATAGATGATATGAATTTCTCTTTTTGGAAAGCAATTGGGAGAACCCAACATCGAGTTTTGAATTACCCTGTACATAGCGGTCAACCTGAATCCGATATGGATCGAAGATTGATGATTCAGATCATGAATGAGGAGTACGAAGAGGCAGTTGAGGGAGGAATATGTCCTATAGAAAGGTATATTCCAACGATAATGATGACGCCAAATGCTGCTCCAGACAAGTCAAAGCCGAGTAGTTCGAGGGATGGCGGTTGTCATGACTTTCCAACAAATGAGGAACCCAAATGAAGTTATCATGGGAGATGAGCAATGGAGAAATCATGATGATCTGAGAGATAGAATCTGAAATGGAAGCAAGGTATTCTCAACTCTTCGAAATACCAGGTACGTAAATTTCGGGGACGAAATTTCATAAGGAGGGGAGATTGTAAGACCCCGAATTTTATGAAATAAAAGTATTCAATTTTTCTTATAATTACTATTCAGTAAATGGTTAAATTGATAAAAGTTTAAAGTTATGGGTGAAATATGAATTTTTTTTCAAAATAAGCAAGTGGTTATAAAATAATCATTGTTGTCGGGGAATATTCGTTTGGTCGTGGAATATTCTTTCTGTCGGAGAATATTCGTACGACGGCGCAGCTATTTGTGGGCCCCATAACGAATAACTGTCGGGTGAAGAAAAACGACAAATTTGAGTTTTTACAAATAACGGCGTAGTTATTATCGTTAATACTGTTGAAATACCCGGTGGTTAAAATACAGTAATACGCGTTATTGCACAGTAGCACACGGTATTGCACAGTATTTTTGAAATTATTGATTCTTACGTAAGAAGGCACTACTCAATAATTGTTACAGTAATTACTGTTCAATATTTTATTTTATTGATTCAATAATTGCTACGTTAAAATTTTATATTATTGTTGTTCAATAATTGTTGCTGCACAGTATTTTCTATTATCAGATCAATAATTCATATTATTTGAATAGTATTATTAGATAGCATTATTGGCAATGACTAGAAAGTTCTGTCTAAGGAGAGGTTTGGTCATCTAATTGCGCGCTAGTAAGGAGAAATCCTTATTGGAAAGCCCCCTCTTTCCTGGGAACGGCCTGGTTGTCATAAATGTGATTCTGTAATATTATTTGTGAATAATTAATTATTGATTCATATGATAAGAAAATATTTATTTTATGTGAATATAAACGAGGGATATATTTTTGTGGTTAAAATGAAGGAGTTAATGTTGAGGTTTTTATCAGTATTTTTGTCGGAATGGAGATATTAAAAATCAGGGTTTTTGAGATATTTTGCGGGGGTTATAATTTTTAATCCGACCGTTGGATCGTAGTAATATTTGGATATGTTATACATATATAAGTTGAGTATATGTCCATAAATTTTGAACCGTTAAAAATGAATGTATGATTTTTTATGAATTTTACGAGATGACTGGTTCAGAAATTGTTGAATTTTCGGAGTTTATCATTTTGGTGGAAAATTCTAGAATTGGTGGGCCCCACTTGTGGTTGGTGAAGAAATGTGCTGAATTATATTTCAAATGTGGTGGGTGGGAATAGTAGCAGGTAAAGCCATCAGGTTGCAGGTCAAACCTACCAAAATTTTCCTATAAATAGAGGGCTAAGTTAGAATTGAAAATCACACCAGAAACATAAGCTTTCTCTCTTTCTCTCTCTAGATTATTGAGTGTATTTTGTGAGTATTTAGATACTTGGTGAGTTGCTATTCATCAGTGCAAGTTTCCTTCAGCCTTATACCGATCAGAAGTACTGCTCTTTTGAGGTAAGGGATAGTAAGGGATATTAAGGGATTTTAAGGGTTGTTATGATTTTCAGTTTCGTAATTTTTCTGATCTTCAAAAATTCTGGAAAAATTTAAAATGATATTTTGATGAGTTTTCTTGATTGTGTCCAAAAATGGTGATTTTTGGATGTATAGATTGAGAGTTATGAATTTTATGAGAAAAGACTATTTTAGAAGTAACAGCTTATAATTCCTTGTGGTTAACTCCAAAATTGATGAAATTTTTATTGGGAGTACATGTATATGATAGAAGTATACTCTGTAAATTTCAGAATTTTTAGACAAAAGTACAATTTTTGATAAATGTCTAAATATTCGGTTGTTTTGGCCATATGAAAAATAGTAAATGACTTTTAAAAATTCTGAGAAAAATATATGTTCACTATGGGACTATATTATGCTAAATCTCAGAAAAGAAATATTTTTGGGACTGATTTGGTATTTTTCATGAAAATGGTCTAGTTATGAGTAAATGAATTAAATATGTTTTGTGAAGTAAGAAAATTAGAAAATAGGATTTTATGACTTGAGAATCCTATATGAGGTATATGCAGATTTTTTTATGAGGGTTTTGATTATTGATGATGAAATCGTAAGAGTTGGCATTTTATGATGATTAAATGCATTAATTAGTAAAGTGTAAACAATTAAAATAAATTGTTTATAAATTTATGAAATGTTATTCTTTCAATATCATTATACCGAAATATTGGTATGTATTTTATTGTGGAATTTCTATCTTTTGTGTCGGGGTTACTATTCATGAGTTACTATTCACGATTTACTATTCATGAGTTACGAATATTACTCTTGAGATTAAAATTATATGTTGATCATATTATTTTTATCATCATATATAACATTTTTATAACCCTGATGTTGAAATTCTCTTTCACTGAAGTGTAAAGATGGGTAGATTATTGGTATGATCATGACTAGGGTTCTCTTTGGCCTGTAGTGCAAAGTTGAATTGTGACTGGTATGATCATGACCATTGAATTTATAATTGAATATCTTAAGCTTAAGTGCAAAGGTGAATTGATCAACATGGTTATAATTATTGTTTATATAAATTCTGAAATGATTATATATTTCTTTGAGATATGAATATATTTGGCCTGTAGTGCAAATATGAATTGTTGTTGAATATTTTTGGCCCGTAGTGCAAAGATGGCCTGTTGATGAATATCTTTGGCCTGTAGTGCAAAGATGAACTGTTGTTGAATATCTTTGGCCCGTAGTGCAAAGATGGTTTGTTGATGAATATCTTTGGCCTGTAGTGCAAAGATGAACTGTTGTTGAATATCTTTGGCCCGTAGTGCAAAGATGGTTTGTTGATGAATATCTTTGGCCCGTAGTGCAAAGATGGATTTGTTAGTATGATTATAAACAGGAACTGTGATTTGGTATAACCATGATCTTTGATGTTTCAGGTAAAGACAGGTGACGAAAATATTCTTCGTCCTGGGTGCGAAGAAAAATTTATAGTCACAATTATGATTATGAGTTATTCATATGATTGTGGAAAGGAGTTGTTGAGTGAGGTTACATGGATAAAACATTGTTGATGGATTTTTAACATGGAGAAGATAATAGACTTTATAGTCTATTTGACTCTTCTAATGGATTGCTCGTTCCGCTGCAACTATGGTTGAAATTTTTATCATTTACCATATGTTCTAAATCTCTGATTTATTATTGATGAAGGCTATTGATAATTTAATTATCTTTAGTCATGATATTCTTTACTGAGCTAGTTGTGCTCACCCTTTTGCTTCACAATTCCTTTCAGGTAATAAAAGTGTAGCTGGGTCGAGCGAGGGTAACGGGGAAATAGAACAGTGGTCTCTAGCTGTGGATGTTCTCCCGAAGCAGTATAGAAAAGTTCATTTAGTAGTTATATTTGGTGAATCCAATAGGGTAAGGTGTACCCAACGTTGGAAGGGTGGTTTGCCACTATTATACAAGATGTCTAACGACATACAACCTCGTGTCATCATAAGACAGGGATGTGGTCATCCACTTGCTGAGTATATATACGAGCACTACCTATATAATCTTGGTGTTTGTTTAAAGTATAATTCTCAATTAGAGACAGTAGAGATAATGATATGTCAAGAGAAGACTCACCATTGGGAAGAATATGATAGTAATCTTCTCGTTTTTCTTTGGGGTCTATTGGGTCAACCAAGGATAATTCTGTGGCCATATGATATCTATCATAATATAGACGCGTGGCCTCCCATGTACGAAGGTTTCCTGGAGCACTTCCCAAAGATTCTAATTTCTAAAACAGTTTTTGACTATACCTTTATGTAAGGTGTCATTGTGAGGTGATGTCCACGGTTGGAACATGAGTCACATTTGGTATATATTTGTATCCAAACTCACAGCATATGTGTTGTTGTATTTTGCACGACAATTATTGTAATAAAGTTGTAGTTGTTTTCTGTACCATGTATTTGACGACTCAGAATGGGTTGGGTGGAATGAACCTATTTTGGGGTCGTTACATGGCCTGCAGGCCTAGCCAGGCCACAGCCCAGCGACCAAGGCCTGGCCTGGCCTGGCCTGGAGGCCAAAAGTCAACGGCTTGGCCTGGCCTGGTCAAAGCCCAAGGCCTGGCAGGCCCAGGCCAGACCAGGCCAGGCTGGCCTGTTGTGCACCTCTAGTACTGAGGACAAAAATAGGAAACACCGGTTTAATTTTTAGATTATTGAGAGATTTTTTTTAGGGGGTGTTCCGTGTTTGATAAAAATTGAATGAATTTGATGTGAATTTGAATTTAAATAAAAAAATTATTTAATAATTGGCATGTCTGAAATATCTAAATAATATATTTTTATTATTCTTTTCCTCTAAAAAAATTCAAAAATTATTATAAATTTATTTAATATTATTTAATATAATAGTTAATATTGTAAGAAAAAAAAGTTTATTCAGCCAAAAAAATTGGACTGAACAAATCAGTTCAGCCATCCAGACGATATTTTTTAAAACAAACATACTGAATGACTGAATCGATCGATCATTCAACCATTCAGCTGCAATTTAACGGCCCCTTAGGCTAGCTTCTTCTACTACGGGAATGGGAAGGATGCAACACTGTAACCCACAAGCTTTAATATGTGTGTTTTTTTTAATTAAAATTTGAAATATATATACTTCTTACCTCCATATAATTATAAAAGAGCATCACATAATAAGAAATCTACGATAAATAAGAGAATGAGAATAATAAGAAGACAAAAATTCCCTGTCTGGAAAGAAAATTACACTTGTGAAAAAGCATTTATAAGAACATGAAATCCTAAAATCCTAATCTTTGTAGGAAAAGTGTCAAAACAATTCCTTTTTGAGTGTGTTAGCTCTAATTAAGAATCCCGAATGGTTCCCATATATTTTCTTATAAATACTCAATTGGTTCAAAAATTAGATATATATACAATTTAATTTTTGAATTAATGTAAACTTATTTAATTTTAGTGATACAATTAATTACTATAATTGTATAGTATATAACAAAAAATATTAATCACTAAATTTATTTTATTCTAAATTTACATACTAATTTTAAAATCTAATATGCGGCTGTCATTTAA
The DNA here is from genome assembly GCA_016801055.1 of Panax notoginseng. Taxonomy (NCBI): domain Eukaryota; kingdom Viridiplantae; phylum Streptophyta; class Magnoliopsida; order Apiales; family Araliaceae; genus Panax; species Panax notoginseng. The sequence goes on from CM029021.1 coordinate 168,770,369, forward strand.
CCTCAAAAATCAAGCTCTATGTTTACTTATTATTATTTTCCTCTAATCTGCTTCATAAAATCATTGTTTGACATCAATAATGAAGACATGCACATTGTGTAATTCAAAGTTTGCAAGAAAATTCAACTGGAGTAATCAAAATTTTAACATATATTAATCGCATGCAAATGAACTAATTAAAAGAAAGTACCTTAGTCCCTAGCTTATCTCTCCTGATATGATTCTCATCATTTAAAAAATTAACTCAGTATATATATAATAATGTATCAAACGATAAGTGCTGGATTAATTAAGTATTATAAGTAAAAATTCTGTAAATCCTTGAATATAGTTTAGTTGACCATCAACATACATAATGTATTTTGTTTTAGTAAATTACGTACGTGCACAACGTACAAGGCCTGGTGCACGCCTGATTGATTCTACGGTTGAATTTTTTTATTACAAAACTGTAACTTATCTATATTAGGCAATAATATAATTAATTAAGTTACAAGGTTTAATGTTGTTTCTTGAAAAATCTGAAAAGTATATATTTTTGTTGCGTTGATATCAATCATGGAAGAAAAGCTGGAGCTAGAAATGACAAATGGAGAATATGTATTGACTGCGAAAGATTAATTATTTTTCTTTGTCATATATATATAGAGAGAGCTCTGGAATTTTAACTTAGTACTACACGACCCAAGTTATTTTATTATATTGTGTCTAAATCATTGAATTATGTAAAAATTTAAATTAAACTAAATATTATAAATTTTTTCAAAGTCAAAAAAAATAAAAAATTAGACTGATACTCCAATTTTCCGATCCCAAAAGTTGTTCCCGTAGAAGGATTCTTACTAAAAAAAAAAAAGGCAAGGTAAACTTGGATTATGCATTCTTGGTGGGGAAGGGTAAGCCATTTGGGAGTGGGTCAAAAATAAATTTGAATATAACTGGTTTGAATGTGACACCATTGACTTTTATACATCATTTTGTTTTGGGGGTGGGAGAGGGAAAGGGAGAATGGAACAGTTTAAGGGCTGTTTGTTTAGGACTAAATATATTAGAATGGTTAATTCCTTCAGTTATTAAGTGTATTTATTATGGAAAAAAATCGTTCGAATAGTTGGATCGGTCAGATGATTGAGCTGAATGGCTAAGTCAGATTTTTTGGCTGAATGAGCAATTGAATAAAGTAGAAAATTTTAAAAAATTTTAAAAAAATTATTAACTATTATATTAAATAATATTAAATAAATTTACAATAACTTTGAATTTTTTTAGAGGGATAAAATAATAAAATTTTGTCATTCAGATATTTCAGACATATTAATTATCAAACAATTTTTTTTCTTTCAGATTCATTCAGTTTTTATCAAACACCCTCTTAGATTAAAAATGAAATTCCTTCAAATTAAATTGCTGTTGAAATAGGTAGGAAAAAACAGGCAGGCACCATTCAAATTAAGCAATTAATTTTTATCTTCTAGTCAATTATTCAAAATGACCTTCATTCAAATTATTTAATTTAAATTAAAATATACTAACACTCCTTGTAGATAATCATAATAATATTCACCACCACTTTAATTTTTTAAATAACAATATGGACCTCTCTAGTTTACAATATGTAATAATCACTATCCCCAGTGTGGTTAATCAACTAATATCCAAAAATATTTTTAATATAATGTCTAATGCACCCTTCAAGTTATAATCCGCTAAATATAAATTTGTATATTATAATCTTTATTTAACTTGATCTAATTAATTAAATTATGAATTTGTACTGTAAGACCCCAACTTTTATAAATAAAGATGAATTTTCTATAAATATCATTTTTGAATATTATGGAGTTAATTTGATATAATGTTATAGTTGTGGGTAATATTTATAAATTTTGCAAAGTAAGTAAGTTGTTATAAAATATTCGTTTGGTCGGAGAATATTCTTTTTGTCGGGGAATATTCGTACGACGGCACAATCATTGGTGGACCCCACAACAGAATTATTGTCGGATTGAGAAAACGACAGAATTATCTTTCTATAAAAATAACGGCTGAGGTGTTACCGTTAAAACCGTTAAAACTGTTTAACTACTCGGTAGTAAAAGTACAGTAATACGCGTGGTTGCATAGTAGCACACGGTATTGATTATTGATGCTTACGTGAGAAGTCACTCAGCTATACTCAATTATTGCTACAGTAATTGCTGCATCATATCTCTTAAATTATTGTCATAGTATCATCTGTATAATATGTTATATTATTAAATCAATAATTGAGACGTTGTGGTAAGTTTGGTTATTTTATGGGGGGGCCATATGTCATCATCTAAGAGTCTCTTCGTCAATAGTAATTACCGTCGTCAATAGTAATTACCGTCGTCAATAGTATTTACCTTGGTCAATAGTAATTACCTTCGTCAATATTATTTACCTTGGTCAATAGTATTTACCTTGGTCAATAGTAATTACTTTCGTCAATAGTAGTTGTCCCTTCAATATTACCAAGAGTCATTTGACCCTTCGTTAAGACCAAGAGTCATTTGACCCTTCGTTAAGACCAAGAGCCAACCTCAGTTTTTCTATAAATAGAGGCCTAGGGCTTCATTATTTTTCACGAATTCATTCAAGCTATACAGAGAGAAAGTATAGAGAGAATAAGAGAGAGAGAGAATAAAAGTATTCTGCTACATCACTTTTTCAATATCCAGTTCTTTTAAGGTAGGGAATATTATTTCTTTTATATTCATGAAGAGAACTTCTATTATTCCATTCGTTATTATTCTGTTGGAATAACCAGTATACGCGGTCTACCCTATACTTGGTGACATTCTTCTATTATTCTGTTGGAACATCCTGTCTGTGTGTTTTACACCGGACCTGGTTCCGTTTATTATTCTGTTGGAACATCATGTCTGTGTGTTTTACACCGGACCTGGTTCCGTTTATTATTCTGTTGGAACATCCTGTCTGTGTGTTTTACACCGGACCTGGTTCCATTATTTATTATTCTGTCGGAATATCCTGTCTGTGCGTTTACGCCGGACCTGGTTCCATTATTTATTATTCTGTTGGAATAACCTGTCTGTGCGGTCTATCGCATGCATGGTGATTTCTTTTGTTATTCCATTCTTTATTATACTCAGTTGGTTAAGTTTTGACTTCTATACTCCATGAAATTTGTGGAATATCCTTGATAGTTGCGTTTCATCCAGTATCTTTTCAAGAAAATATTCTAATAAGCATTCTTGAATTTTACTCCACAATGCAGTATCATGTTGTCAATTTGGACGTTGTTAATTCCTGGATAAATTAATTCTTGAACTTGTTTTATTGAATTCTTATATCATTGTCATCATCTTCATGTTTATAAAATATTGAAAGTCATCTGTGGCCTGTAGTGCATAGATGGACTTGGTATGATTATGACCAGGGATTATTCGGTATAATCATGACCGTAATGTTACAAATGATGTGGTAAAATTCCTCATTGGCCCGTAGTGCATTGATGGACAGTTGTTGGCATGATTATGACCATTAATGAATACACGAATATCCTTGGCCGTAGTGCAGGGGTGATTCGATGATGTGGATTATTTTATTAAGCTGAGTCTCAGCGATCGCAGTGTTGAAAAACCTTTTAAATCATAAAAGATAGTAGAGTTTATTTTCTACTTGACTCTTTTAATGGATTGCTTGTTCCGCTGCAGTTAAACTTGATGTCTATTATATTTTATCAGTTTAACATTATTGAAGGCTAATGATAATTTATTCTGCATTATCTTAGTCATAATATTTCTTACTGGGCTAGTTGAGCTCACCCTTTCTTTCACTGTTCTCTTCAGGAAATGAGAACGTAGCTGGGGCAAGTCGGGGAACGGAGTGATGATCCGAATGATAGTATTAGTTAGTAGTCCTCACTATTCTATGTAATGGTGTGTTAATAAATGTAATGAGGACTCCTTTTGAGTATGAATACTCTCTGGAAGATAATATTTGTATTCAAACTCACAGTTTATGTTTTGTCGTATTGTACACGACAGTTGTATTAATCAGTTGTATTTGTATTCTGTACTATGTATCTGACGACCCAAGATGGGTGATGTATACCTAATTTTGGGGGCGTCACATGTACAATAAATAACATAAATGTCAAAAAATAATAAATATTCATTTTATCAAGAAAATAAAGTCACACAAATTTTTTCTAATTAAATTTATCAAATATTAAAATTTACGTGATATACATACAAATACTTTTTTTTGTAATTAAAAAATAATATTTTAATACCCATAAAAAATACAAATTAACGAAAAAAATTATAATTATTTTTTCCCAATATTAAAATATACAAAAAAGAAACTTACTATTACAGAACGAATCTTATTATTCATATAAAAAAGTATTGAAAATTATATAAATTATTTTTCTCATATATTAAACTAAACAAAAGTCATACTTAGGCATAATTATTTACTGTAAAAATAACAAATATTGTTACTCAAAAAAAGATAAAATATATTAAAGAAAAAATCTTTTTACAAGATAGAAGTAGTAGTACTAATAAATATTATTTTATTTTCTTTTATTCAATATTACACAAAAATAACACCAATTGTATACTAAAAAATGTAATCAAACTCATAAACATCCCAAATTTTGACATATACTCAAGAAAATTTAACATATAAAAATCATAATTTTAAATTAAGAATTTAAATAATAATTTTTGTTGTCAAACATCAAAAACTAAACTATCAACATACTCAATTATTCTAAGTAGAACAACTCCATTAATAATTTAATTTTTTTAATATTTGTATCACTTATCTAAAAATATGTGTTAATTAAACTAAATTAGTTTTTTTATAAGTTAGCAACAATTTGAATGAAATAGTTTTAATTACAAATAAAAATATAATTAAATGTATTGTATTAAAAAAAGATAATTAAACATACGGTAAGGATCAAGAGTATTCTCCTTAAATAGCATTCTTTTATTAAAACTACGTCGTTTTGGAGGGACGCGGTGCCATTTTTGTAAATACAATGCCACCGCGTATTTACAAAAATGTCACCGCGTCCTTCCAAAACGACGTAGTTTTAATAAAAGAATGTTATTTAAGGCGGAATGTTATTTAAGGAGAATGCTCTTGATCCTGACCGATTAAACATCGGTAAGGATCAAATGCATTCTCCTTAAATAGCATTCCGCCTTAAATAGCATTCTTTTATTAAAACTACGTCGTTTTGGAGGGACGCGGTGACATTTTTATAAATACAATGTCACCGCGTATTTACAAAAATGTCACCGCGTCCTTCCAAAACGACGTAGTTTTAATAAAAGAATGTTATTTAAGGCGAAATGTTATTTAAGGAGAATGCTCTTGATCCTGACCGATTAAACATCGGTAACATAAAATAGTAAATATGTAACTTTATCTATTTAGTCAACCCTAAAACTTGCAATAGTACTAACTGTTACTTAAAAAATTAGAAAAGTGTTGACCGTTACTATGGTTATCTTAGATATAAGAGATGTCATTGTATTTTACTCTTTAATTTATACATAATTCAACTTTCATTAATATTACCATTTCTAAATTAAGAAAATAGTTGATAAAAAAAATAGAGGGCATAAAACTATGTACGATCATTCATTTTCAATGGATTAATTATGCTTTAATTTGGATTGCATGCAGGAATTAGATTAAGTAAAAACTATATATTTGATTGTCCCCCGATATAGAATGGAATGGAATGGAATAAACATTCTCATTCCAACCTGCACAACTTAATTTATCAAGGTAAGAAGTAATTAGAATACTATTAACCTCTTTTTTTTTGCTTCTTTAAATTTTAAAATATATGGGGGCATTAATTAGATAAAACAAGTAAATAGAGTCATGTGTATTTATTTGAATTTTAGTGATTGTTTATTTTATCCTCTTTCATTTATATTATTTTAATAGATTATTTAAACTTGGATAATAGCCCGATTATGAAAATTTTAACTATTTTAGTAAAACCCATTGAAAATATCTAGAACTTTGATTCTTGCTAGTGTAACTTTGAAAATACCGTACTGGGCCAGGCCTGGCCTAACTTCATTCAACTTAATGACGGGTTTTACGAGTTTTACGACTCCTTGTTGAAATCTATAAATTAATATATGCATGGTTATTATCTATACCAATCTTCAGGCTTTGATTATACGGGTCAAGTATACTCATTTACACATACATCAGGGGTGAGCATTCGATTAATAATCGAACCGAATACACATTTCGATTATAATCGAAATTCGAATTTAGACTGTTTAGAATATCCGAACAACTATCCGAATTACATGATAACCGAATAACCGAACTAATTATTCGGTTATTCGGTTAATAACCGAATTTAACAGTTTACACCACGTTAAATCTAGTGAAAACTCTGCAATTCAAAATTAAGACCCCAATACAACAAGATGGAAATTTGGCATCATCTTTACCAGGAAGCATCTTGTGTTGACAGATATCACACATTCTTTCTGCAGCAACACACTCTTGCCGCCTCAATTCTCTTCGCACAGATTTGCTCGATATAATTCCTGAATGCAGAAGCTGATCATCATACCCAGCCCACAGCAATTTTGAACTGGAACTATTAGAAGATATAGTTTCTTCACTACAGGAATCATCTGATTGCTCAAAGACTCACTAATATCTTCTGGATCAGAAAATGATTTCCTCCTCCTTTTCCTTCTAGCACCCTTGATGTCTTGCTGAGAACTAGATAAAAGAAAATATCTTACATCATCAAAGAACCCTTTTTGACCTAAATCGTAATTATATACAATAGTAACAACAGCAAAGTCATGCTTTGGAATCATGAGGGAATCTTCCTTGCCAGAATCCTTTTTTCCCAGCCACTCACACCACATCCTACTAATTCCCTTCGAAGCCCCATCCTTCCCATAGATTCTAGAAGCAATTTGCCCCACACCAATGAACCTCACTAGCACGACACTCTTCGTGCTCTGCCCGTGCCTCACTAGCACGACCCTCTTCGTCGCCTTAGTCGTCGGAAAAGGGGCCGAATCTCGTAGCTCCGAACTAAAGGTGTTACAGATCTGAGTTTGAGAGAGAGAGGGTCGTGCCTGAAGAGAGGAGGTGTGACGGATCTGAGTTTGAGACTTGAGAAGGGTTTGAGAGAATTCGAGATCTGAGTCTGGGACGAGTAACTGAGTATTATTTTAACAAGTGCTTTTGTTCGGTTATATTATTATTCCAACTTTGCAAAGCTTTGTTCGGTTATTCGGTTTACCCGAATAACTCAAAAGTAATACCCGTATAAATTAACCGAAAATTGTAAAATAATTCGGATATAACCGAACTATTGAAAATAACCGAAATATCAGATAATTTCGGTTAAATTATTTTGGTTCGGTAATTCGGTTATATCTATTTTTTGCTCAGTCCTACATACATGTATGTACTAATAGTATTCACAATAATTTTTTTAATAAATTTTCTATCCCTATATTTGAAGAATATATCAATAAATCAGTATCCAACAGTTTCCTTATCCTTATATAATTCTCTATTTTAATCCCTATATATGCTTTGACTCCTCAGGATGAGAGAATCAAAAGAGCGTTCCCTATTTATGTAAAATGACATTTCACAGTCTATTTATTGCAATTTTATGTTGGTTGAAGGATCTTATCTCACTTAAGTGCTGATTTGGGTATGCCTATCAAATTCACTCATTTTTATTTTTTAAACAGAGGATTTAGAGAAGAAAGATAACTATAAAAAAAATTAAAAATCAGTCAAATTTTGATTTTGATTATTTTTGTAAAAAATATTACTACTAATTATAAATTTTATTATTTTATAATTAAAATGATGTTGTTTTAGTTCTCATAAACACATAATGATCGTTGCACATTTTAATTTCTAGCAATATCTATTTTTAAATTAAAATAATTGCAAATTTTAAATTCAAACAACAATTACTTTTAAATAAAAAATAGTTGCAACGTTCAAAACATGATTTAACTGTTGAAACTTTCAAATTTTAACTTTTAAATTTTAAAATTTAATATTTAAGGAATCAATATTAGGAACCAGTTTGGTACATAATGAAAATTTTGAATCCCTATCCTATAGAATAACCCAATAGCACTACAAAGTAGGGATAGAGATAAAGAAATTATTATGAATGCTCTAAATACTACTACTCTATATTAGTAGTATTAATAATAATAATTGTATTACCAATAGAGAAAAGACATTTGTTTCCCTTTTCCCGTAAAAATAAAAATAAAATATTATTTGTCCTTTAACATGGACGGTTGAATTGTTCTTTCCCAGTCATTCCTAGTACCAATTCTTATGGACAATAACAAGTACTACTTATTAGATAACAAATTGTCCTCATCATCAGAATATGTTAGAATTTGAGCATAATTTTAAGTGAATGTCATTAATTATTTGAAATAAATTCATATATTAATGTATTTTATTTTATGAATAGATTAAAATTAAATATTTATAAGCTCAAATTCATATAATTAATGAATGAAAAATTAACTCTCAAAGATAACATTTGAAAATGAAAATAAATATTTGTGGAAAGTTAAGTCCCACATCGGTTAAAAACTAAAATATTAATGAGTTTATATACAATAAAGTTGATCTTGAGTTTGGGTCCCAAGGAGCTCTTGCCAAGACTTGGTTTGAACCTACACGTGTACCGCCGCTGATTAATTGGCCGGGAGTTAGACAAAATTTATTTAAATAAATTCTATTTTATTTAATTATATTATCAAAATTGTGTCGTTTTGATAAACATTACTTATTATCAAAAACTGTGCCGTTTTGGGAAGATCTATCTGCTCGAATGGAAGCGCCCGTTCTGATAGCCCAAAACTATGTCATTTTTTGTCCAAACAGACGTAATCATTCTGTGAAGACCCAAAACTACGTCGTTTTTGCCAATGGATGACATATCATACCTTTTCAAAGGGACATTATCAATCTAAAGGGTTATTAAGTTCACCTTATAAATACATAGCGAAGGTCATGCTTTTCATTCATTCAATTCAACATAACATCAAGCATTTCTAGTCTTTTAGTCTTCATTATTCATAGTTTATTTGAGAGATAAATTTAAAGCATTTTCTTTGGTTCATTGTGTATGCTATTTGTAGTGCTACTATAGCATACGTTATCATTATATCCTATGAGACAAGTAATTTATTAACAGCTCCAGAATTTCTTAAGCATGATAAATGTTAGTAGTAGAATAATGTAAGAGTACTAATTGGGATTTAGCTTGGTGGGCCCTCTTGTCACTGGGTTGGTTGTCACTTATCATTGTGCTTACTAGACATGCAAATGAACCGAATCGTTCGCGAATAGGTTCGGTTCAAGTTTGATTGGATTTTCTTGTCGAGTTGAGTTCGCACATAGTATCACGTTCGATTCCTCGATTGAACATATTAGCCATCTAGTTCGGTTCGACTTGTTCGCGAATAGTTCGGTTCGAGTTCACTTTTAGTGATTCACGTGTAGCTTGTGAGATACTCAAGTATTTATAATAGCTTCAGTGCGTTGATAATGTTCGACTATGTTCGCGAACATGATGATGTTCGACTACGTTCGCGAACAGCTAACGATCTGAACTCGCAGATGTGTGTTGGTTCGATCGTTTTACTCGAACATGTTCAAGTTCGACTTATTGTGTTCGAGTTCGACAAAGTTCGAATCGTTTGCGACCCCATAGTCCTTACAATTTTGTTTACCTTCATCTTATTTCCAGGTGCTTGATATTGGTAAATAACTTCTCAATATTTATATATAGAAAATTGTTATTTTTAGAAAGAGATATTTTAGCAAAATTTCATTCACATAATTGTGGATCTCATTCACTGTTTAGATGAGTTTTACGAAAATATCAATTCTACTTGTATAACTATTAGTTCCTTATATGAAAAAAAATAAACATACATGGACCGGACTATATTTTCAAGTAATTAAACAAGTTGAATATTATTATGGTACAATTACATATTTTATTATACTTTTAAAAATAATTACAACAATAGTGCACTCATAAAATATTTACACAATTAATGCATTTAAAGTTTTATTTACATAATTAGTACAATTAGGATTCCTTAATTTAGAGAATTAGTATGCAATTAGGATTCCTTAATTTAGGGGATTAAGATTGATTTACTTATTAAATTAAGTAATTAATAAGTCTCAACTACTTCCAGCTCTGTTAATTATTATTTTCTTGCGGAGAATCTCGTCCTCGTTTGAAACCTTAGACGGATCGGACTCCTCCTGAGCGCCGTCGTAAAGCTCGTCGATCCGATTGTCGGATACGGTTACTGATTTGAGGTCATCGGGATCAGAGAGAATGAGGAGGAGGGTGGCGGTCAAGGCACAGAGGTGGGCGCCGTAACGGGGACGACACCTTATGCGGTGGTGCCTAAGCATTTTTGATTAAACATAGGGGAGTGTGGACTGAGGTGTCCGCCGATAAATGGAGTAGAATGAATAAAAACATGAAAAATGCTTGCATCTGCATGTGAAGGAAGAGAGAGAAAGATAAAAGATATTCAAAGTGGCGGAAAGCAGTGGAAAAGTGCTGTGACGCCCCCAAAATAGGTATATATCACCCATTCTGAGTCGCCAAATACATGGTACGGAATACAAATACAAACTTAAATATACAACATGAGCTGTGAGTTTTAATACAAATATTATCGTCTAGACAGTATTAAAACTCAAAATAAGTCCTCAATACATTTATTATCACACTATTTCATATAATAGTGAGAACTACTAATACTATCATCTGGATCGTCATTCCGTTCCCCGACTAGTCCCTGCTACGTTCTCATTTTTTGAAGAGAACAATGAAAGTAAAAGGGTGATCTCAACTAGCCTAGTAAGAAATATTATGACTAAGATAATGCAGAATAATTTATCGTTAGCCTTCAACAGTGTTAAATTGATAAAATATAACAAACATCAAATTTAACTGCAGCGGAACAAGCAATCCATTAGAAGAGTCAAGTAGAGAATAAAATCTACTATCTTCTATGATTTAAAATGTAACGACCCCAAAATAGGTTCATTCCACCCAACCCATTCTGAGTCGTCAAATACATGGTACAGAAAACAACTACAACTTTATTACAACAATTGTCGTGCAAAATACAACAACACATATGCTGTGAGTTTGGATACAAATATATACCAAATGTGACATTGGACACCATCATGTAACAGCACCTTACAAAGGTACCTTACATAAAGGTACAGTCAAAAACTGTTTTAGAAATTAGAATCTTTGGGAAGTGCTCAAGGAAACCTTCGTACATGGGAGCTCATGCTTCTAGGTTATGATAGATATCATATGGTCACAGAATTATTCTTGGTTGACCCAATAGACCCCAAAGAAAAACGAGAAGATTACTATCATATTCTTCCCAATGGTGAGTCTTCTCTTGACATATCATTATCTCTACTGTCTCTAATTGAGAATTATACTTCAAACAAACACCAAGATTATATAGGTAGTGCTCGTATATATACTCAGCAAGTGGATGAGCACATCCCTGTCTTATGATGACACGAGGCTGTATGTCATTAGACATCTTGTATGATAGTGACAAAACACCCTTCCAACGTTGGGTTCGCCTCACCCTATTTTTTTCACCAAATATAACTACTAAATGATGACCACCGTTCTATTCCCTTGTTACCCTCGCTCGACCCAGCTACACTCTTATTACCTGAAAGGAATTGTGAAGCAAAAGGGTGAGCACAACTAGCTCAGTAAAGAATATCATGACTAAAGATAATTCAATTATCAATAGCCTTCATCAACAATAAATCAGAGATTTAGAACATATGGTAAATGATAAAAATTTCAACCATAGTTGCAGCGGAACGAGCAATCCATTAGAAGAGTCAAATAGACTATAAATTCTATTATCTTCTCCATGTTAAAAATCCACCAACAATGTTTTATCCCTGTAACATCAATCAACAATTCTGGTCCACAATCATATGAATAACTCATAATCATAACTGTAGTTCTAAATTCCTCTTCTCATCCAGGACGATGATAATTTTCATCACCTATCTTTACCTGAAACATCAAAGATCATGGTTACACCAAATCACATTTCCTGTTCATAATCATACTAATAACTTCATCTTTGCACTACGTCCAAAGATATTCATTTGTATCACCAGTTGGTCATGTTTATCTCAACATCTGTTCATCTTTGCACTACTGGCCAAAGATATTCAACAACATGTCATTTTTGCACTACGGGCCAAAGATATTCATCAACAATTCATCTTTGCACTACAGGCCAAAGATATTCATCCACAGACCATCTTTGCACTACAGGCCAAAGATATTCATATCTCAAAGAAATATATAATCATTTCAGAATTTATATAAACAATAATTATAACCATGTTGATCAATTCACCTTTGCACTTAAGCTAAAGATATTCACTTATAAATTTAATGGTCATGATCATACCAGTCACAATTCAACTTTGCACTACAAGCCAAAGAGAACCCTAGTCATGATCATACCAATAATCTACCCATCTTTACACTCTAGTGAAAGAGAATTTCAACATCAGGGTTATAAAAATGTTATATATGATAATAAAATCAATATAATCAACATATAGATTTAATCTCAAGAGTAATATTCATAAATCAACTATAATTTGGTTAGAAAAAGAAACTAATTTTGTCGTGAATAGTAACTCGTGAATAGTAACTCATGAATAGTAACCCATGAATAATAATTTCGACATGAAAAAGGTTGAAATTCCACAATAATATACATACCAATATTTCGGTATAATGATATTGAAAGAATAATATTTCTTAAGCTTATAAACAATTTATTTAAATTATTTACACTTTACTAATTAATGCATTTAATCATCATAAAATGCCAACTCTTACAATTTCATCATCAATAACCAAAACCCTCATCAAAAATCTGCATATACCTCATATAGGATTCTCAAACCATAAAATCCTATTTTCCAATTTTCTTTCTTCACAAAACATATATAATTCATTTACTCATAACTAGACTATTTTTATAAAAAATACCAAATCAGATCCAAAAATATTTCTTTTCTGGGATTTAGCATAATATAGTCCCATAGTGAACATATATTTTTCTTAGAATTTTTAAAATTCATTTACTATTTTTTATATGGCCAAAACCGCCGAATATTTAGACATTTATCATAAATTGTACTTTTATCCAAAAATTCCGAAATTCACAGAGTATACTGATATTATATAGATATACTTTCAATAAAAATTTTATCAATTTTGGAGTTAACCACAAGGAGTTATAAGCGGTTACTTTTAAAATAGTCTTTTCCCGTAAAATTCATAACTCTTAATCTATACATCCAAAAATCACTATTTTTGGACACAATCAATAAAACTCATCAAAATATCATTTTAAATTTTTCCATAATTTTTGAAGATCAGAAAAATTACGAAACTGAAAATCATAACAACCCTTAAAATCCATTACTATCCCTTACTATCCCTTACCTCAAAAGAGCAGTACTTCTGATCGGTATAAGGCTGAAGGAAACTTGCACTGATGAATAGCAACTCACCAAGTATCTAAATACTCATAAAATACACTCAATAATCTACAGAGAGAAAGAGAGAAAGCTTATGTTTCTGGTGTGATTTTCAATTCTAACTTAGTCCTCTATTTATAGAAAAATTTTGGTAGGTTTGACCTGCAACCTGATGGCTTTACCTGCTACTATTCCCACCCACCACATTTGAAATATAATTCAGTACATTTCTTCACCAACCACAAGTGGGGCCCACCAATTCTAGAATTTTCCACCAAAATGATAAACTCCAAAAATTCAACAATTTCTGAACCAGTCATCTTGTAAAATTCATAATAAATCATACGTTCATTTTTAACGGTTCAAAATTTGTGGGCATATACTCAACTTATATATGTATAACATATCCAAAAATTACCACGATCCAACGGTCGGATTAAAAATTATAACCCCCGCAAAATATCTCAAAAACCCTGATTTTTAATACCTCCATTCCGACAAAAATACTGATAAAAACCTCAACATTAACTCCTTCATTTTTAACCACAAAAATATATCCCTCATTTATATCCACATAATATAAATATTTTCTTATCATATGAATCAATAATTAATTATTCACAAATAATATTACAGAATCACATTTATGACAACCAGGCCGTTCCCAGGAAAGAGGGGGCTTTCCAATAAGGATTTCTCCTTACTAGCGCGCAATTAGATGACCAAACTTCTCCTTAGACAGAATTTTCTAGACATTACCAATAATGTTATCTAATAATATTATTCAAATAATATGCATTATTGATCTGATAAATGAAAATACTGTGCTGCAACAATTATTGAAACAACAATAATATAAAATATCAACGCAGCAATTATTGAATCAATAAAATAAAATATTGAACAGTAATTACTGTAACAATTATTGAGTAGTGCCTTCTTACGTAAGAATCAATAATTTCAAAAATACTGTGCAATACCGTGTGCTACTGTGCAATAACGCGTATTACTGTATTTTAACCACCGGGTATTCCAACAGTGTTAACGGTAACAACTACGCCGTTATTTGTAAAAACTCAAATTTATCGTTTTCCTTCGCCCGACAGTTATTCGTTATGGGGCCCACAAATAGCTGCGCCGTCGTACGAATATTCTCTGACAGAAAGAATATTCCACGACCAAACGAATATTCCCCGACAACAATGATTATTTTATAACCACTTGCTTATTTTGAAAAAAATTCATATTTCACCCATAACTTTAAACTTTTATCAATTTAACCATTTACTGAATAGTAATTATAAGAAAAATTGAATACTTTTATTTCATAAAATTCGGGGTCTTACATAAAAGGTTTTTCATCACTTTTATCGTTGAGACTCAGCTTAATAAATAATTCACATCATTCCTGCACTACGTGTAAGACCCCAACTTTTTATAAATAAAATTGAATTTCCTCTATTTATTATTTTAAAATAGTAAGGGTTGATTTGATTAATATGGTTAGTTATGGGTAAAATGCGCAAATATTTTTAAATAAGCAAGTAGTTATAAAATATTCATTGTTGTCGGGAAATATTCGTTTGGTCGTGAAATATTATTGCTGTCGGAAAATATTCGTATGACGGCACAGTCTTTTGTGGGGCCCATAACGGAAAGCGATTGAATGAAGAAAACGACAAGTATAAGTTGTTTATAAATAACGGCGTAGTTATTACCGTTAATACTGTTGGAATACCCGGTGGTTAAAATACAGTAAGACGTGATGTTGCACAGTAGCACACGGTATTGCACCAATTATTGATTCTTACGTAAGAAGACACCACTCAATAATTGTTACAATAATTACTGTTCAATATTTTATTTTATTGATTCAATAATTACTACGTTGATATTTTATATTGTTGTTGTTTCAATATTTGTCACTACACAATATTTTCATTATCGGATCAATAATTCATACTATTTGAATAATATTATTAGATAGCAATATTGACAATGTCTAAAAAGTTCTGTCCAAGGAGAGGTTTGGTCATCTAATTGCGCGCCAGTAAGAAAAAATCCTTATTGGAAAACTCCCTCTTTCCTGGGAACGGCCTGGTTGCCAATATTGTGATTCAGTAATATTATTTGTGAATAATTAATTATTGATTTATATGATAAGGAAAATATTCATTTTATGTGGATATAGATGGAGAAAAATTTAAAGTGACAATTGTTGAAAAATTGATATTTTATCTTTTCTGATAAATAATTTATTTAAATATATTATTATATTATAATAATATAATAATGGTGATATTTTTATAATAAATGTGGGATATATGAATAAATGAGGAGGAAGAGTATTTTTGTTACTAAAAATATTTAAAACATATTTTAAAACATATTTTTCATTTGTGGACCCTATTTCTTGACTGAAATTTGATTATAGCCTGTAAAATCGTATGTTTGTGAATTTCGGTCAATTTCTATTTGGAATTTAAAAAAACTTTCTTCTGTAAAGTTGTAGATAATGGAATTTTCTATAAAAAGAATATAAGATTCAAATTTTTCTGACAAAAGGACTATTTATTATGAATTATTGAAGTTTCGAAGTTCCGAAATAATTGATTTTTGGAAGTTTTAATTATTTTTAATATGAAAAACGTTTTTGGTCATTATTGTGGGTCTTGCATGTGATGTAAATGGCTGAATTCAGATATAAGAAAGTGGGCGTAAGAAATTTGATTATATATATTAATATTATTTTAAATTTTCTACTTTGGTGTTCTAAGCATTTTTCTATAAATAGGGTGCTTAGGTTAGAATTAAAAATCATACTAGAAACTGAAGTTTTCTTTCTCTTTCTCTCTCTATATTATCTAGCGTATTCTTTTGAGTATTTTGATACTTTGAGTGTTGCTATACGGTGCAAGTTCCCTTCAGCACTATATCCAGTATTCTAGTCAGAAGTACTGTCTTTTCGAGGTAAGTAATGTTATTTTTTTATAAATGATATTATTTATTTCAATATCATTATACCAAAATATTGGTAAGATTTTTCTTGTAAAATTCTTATCTTTTCATGTCGGGGTTACTATTCACGAGTTACTATTCACGAGTACTATTCACGAAGTATGATAATCTTTCTTGTGAGATTTCTACCTTTTAGTGTCGGAGTTACTATTTACGTATACGACACTATTTACAAATACGACACTATTCACAGAAAAATTAAATTTTCTTTTATGTGTCTAAGATTGTCTGTTATGGTTCCTATCTTTGATTGGATCTATGTTTTGATCTTCATTTTTGAATTCCGCTCCACAATAATTTATTATGGAGTATTTTTGAACATGAATAAACCGAAGTACGAATATTTATTATTTGTTCTTTTGTCTCACTGAATTCGTTTTCTTTAAAATATATTTTTCATCATTCTCAGTCCTAAATGATGATATTACTGAATATCTTTGGCCTGTAATAAAAAGATGAATGATTTCTTGATGAATATCTTTGGCCCGTAGTGCAAAGATGAACAGGTGTTGAGATGAACATGACCGACTGATTAATATATTTGGCCTGTAGTGCAAAGATGACTATTTGATTCAAGATGTTTATTGATTGATGTTACAGGGATACAATATCGATGATGGACTTTTAAATTAATAGATGATAATAGATTTCATTCTCTACTTAACTCTTCTAATGAATTGTTGTTTCCGCTGCAGTTGTTGATCTAAAACTTGTTGTCCATTGTATTTTATCAGATTTTTCCTGTTGAGGACTAACGATAATTTGTTCTATATTATCTTAGTCATGATATTCTGTACTGGGCTAGTTGAGCTCACCCTTTTCTTTTTTGTTCCTTTTTCTTCTCAGGAGGAGAGAATGTAAGACCCCAACTTTTATAAATAAAGATGAATTTTCTATAAATATCATTTTTGAATATTATGGAGTTAATTTGATATAATGTTATAGTTGTGGGTAATATTTATAAATTTTGCAAAGTAAGCAAGTTGTTATAAAATATTCGTTTGGTCGGAGAATATTCTTTTTGTCGGGGAATATTCGTACGACGGCACAATCATTGGTGGACCCCACAACGAAATTATTGTCGGATGGAGAAAACGACAGAATTATCTTTCTATAAAAATAACGGCGGAAATTTTACCATTGTTACTGTTGAACTACTCGGTAGTAAAGGTACAGTAATACGTGTGGTTGCATAGTAGCACACGGTATTGATTATTAATGCTTATGTGAGAAGTCACTCAGTTTGATTCTATTATTGTCAGTTAATAATATGAATTATTTAGCGATAATGACGTTTTGTTTTATTCGTATTATTAACGTAATAAAACAGAAACATCTTTTTATATAAAACAAAATACTTTATTAAAGTTATTCTATAAATAGAATATATTTTATTTTATTTAAAAGATTTTTCTTTAAATATGGACCGTCAGATTAAAGTAATCAATCTGGACCGTTCATGGATTAGTTACTATGCATTCTATTTTTCTATAAATAGCAGCTCATTCCTTCATTATTTCTTACGAATTCACTGAACTCTAGAGAGAGAAACTATAGAGAGAAACTATAGAGAGAGAGAAGAAGAGTATTCTGCTACTTAACTACTTCCTTACTTCAGCTCTTCTTTAAAACGGTAAGGGGTGTTATTCTTTCTTATTCATGAAGAGAACTGTTATTCCATTTCTTATTATTCTGTTGGAATAACCTGTATACGCGGTCTACCCTATACTTGGTGACATTCTTCTATTATTCTGTTGGAACATCCTGTCTGTGTGTTTTACACCGGACCTGGTTCCGTTTTTATTATTATTCTGTTGGAACATCCTGTCTGTGTGTTTTACACCGGACCTGGTTCCGTCTTTATTATTATTCTGTTGGAACATCCTGTCTGTGTGTTTTACACCGGACCTGGTTCCATTATTTATTATACTGTTCTTTATTATTCTGTCGGAATATCCTGTCTGTGCGTTTACGCCGGACCTGGTTCCATTATTTATTATTCTGTCGGAATATCCTGTCTGTGCGTTTATGCCGGACCTGGTTCCATTATTTATTATTCTGTTGGAATAACCTGTTTGTGCGGTCTATCGCATGCATGGTGATTTTTTTTGTTATTCCATTCTTTATTGTACTCAGTTGGTTAAGTTTTGACTTCTATACTCCATGAAATTTGTGAAATATCCTTGATAATTGCGTTTCATCCAGTATCTTTTCATGAAAATATTCTCCTGATCATTCTTGAATTTTACTCCACAAAGCAGTATCATGTTGACAATTTGGACGTTGTTAATTCTTGGATAAATTAATTCTTGAACTTGTTTTATTGAATTCTTATATCATTGTCATCATCCTCATGTTTATAAAATGTTGAAAGTCATCTGTGGCCTGTAGTGCATAGATGGACTTGGTATGATTATGACCAGGGATTATTCGGTGTAATCATGACCGTAATGTTACAAATGATGTGGTAAAAGTCCTCATTGGCCCGTAGTGCATTGATGGACAGTTGTTGGCATGATCATGACCATTAATGAATATACGAATATCCTTGGCCGTAGTGCAGGGGTGATTCGATGATGTGGATTATTTTATTAAGCTGAGTCTCAGCGATCAAAGTGTTGGAAAATCTTTTAAATCATAAAAGATAGTAGAGTTTATTTTCTACTTGACTCTTTTAATGGATTGCTTGTTCCGCTACAGTTAAACTTGATGTCTATTATATTTTATCAGTTTAACATTGTTGAAGGCTAATGATAATTTATTCTGCATTATCTTAGTCATAATATTTCTTACTGGGCTAGTTGAGCTCACCCTTTCTTTCACTGTTCTCTTCAGGAAATGAGAACGTAGCTGGGACAAGTCGGGGTACGGAGTGATGGTCCGAATGATAGTATTAGTTAGTAGTCCTCACTATTCTATGTAATGGTGTGTTAATAAATGTAATGAGGACTCCTTTTGAGTATGAATACTCTCTAGAAGATAATATTTGTATTCAAACTCACAGTTTATGTTTTGTCGTATTGTACACGACAGTTGTATTATTAAGTTGTATTTGTATTCTGTACTATGTATCTGACGACCCAAGATGGGTGATGTATACCTAATTTTGGGGGCGTCACAGTTGGTATCAGAGCTTAGGGATATGATCCCTGGCTAAGATGTGAGAATAGAACTAGGAGGGGAGAGACGGGGAATTCCTTCGCTAGTATGACATACCTAAGTTTATTTGCATGGTATTTAATTGGTCGGTCATAATATAAGGATAATATATGACATATCAATTAATTTTTATTTTGTGGCAGTATCTGAAAATGGCATCTGAGAATGTTGAGAATAGCAATGGAGCACAGACGACTGTTGATTCACCACATATCAATAATCAGGATAATGTGCATCAGGAAGGTGACAATCCTCATGCAAACAACAACACTGACCAAATGATGAATGATCAAATGTTCAGAGGTTTTATGCAATTCATGCAACAACAGGTGAAAGCGGCTCCTGTCCACAACGTAGGTGGAAATACTGGAAACTCTCAGGCGGTCACCGCTAAACAGTTTAAGGAGCTGGGACCACCGGAGTTTAAGGGAGAACCCAAACCACTTGTAGCTGAAACATGGATAAAGCAGATCACCAAGATATTTGATGTCTTGGGTTGCTCCGAGGAGCAAAAGGTTCCCTTTGCCGCCTTTATGTTGCGAGGAGAGGCAGATTACTGGTGGGAATCGATAAAGCGTACTCAACCTGCCGCACTGAAGATGTCTTGGGAGAAGTTTCAAGAGCTGTTTAACGACAAATACTTTCCCGAGAGTATTCGTCACATGAAGGAGGTGGAGTTCATCAAATTGGAGCAGAATAATATGACCGTGTCGCAGTACGAGGCAAAATTTGCGGAGTTATCCCGGTTTGCGTCCCACCTGGTGGATAATGAAGAAAGAATGACGCGGATGTTTTTAAGAGGTTTGAAGCCGGAGATACGTCAACATCTTGTTTCTCATAAACTGTGTTTGTATTCAGATGTTGTAAATAGGGCTCAGTTGGTGGAGCGCGATAACGAGATAACGCAACCAAAAGAGAGCAGCCGGCAAAATGATAATACCAGTGAGAGCAGTCATCGAAGCGGTGACAACAAGCGTGGAGGGAATCAACAGGCCAGAAATGGTAACCACTTCGGTGGTAATCAGGGCCAAAACAATAAGAATGGACATTTCAAGAAGAGGAGATTCAACAATGATGGAAAGACGTCAGCACCAGCACCTGTCGTTAAGGAAGGAGAACGACCACCTATCATATGTTTCAAATGCGGAGGGGAGGGGCACATCAGTCCAAACTGCGCGATGCCGTCCAAAGCATGTTATAATTGTGGAAGAGAAGGTCATTTAGCCCGATTTTGTCGTTTACCGAAGACAAATTCAGCTAGGATGGAGGCACCAAAGGCCGTCCCAGAAAAGTCAAAACCGGTTGTGCAAGGGAGAGCGTTTGTTGTGACCTCCCAGAACGCAAGGAACCCGAATGAGGTCATCACGGGTAAGCTTATCATAAACTCTAACGAAGTCTATACTTTATTTGATACCGGTTCAACCCATTCTTTTATTTCTCCTACTTGCGCTCATCGATTAAATTTGATTCCGGAGAAATTAGACTTTGACTTAGCAGTTGAAACTCCATTGGGAGAAACCTTCATTACATCCACGGTTTATAAGTCTTGTTTGGTTCAAGTTGGTACCCACACATTACCTGTCGATCTTATTTCATTAAAAATACTTGCATTTGACGTGATTCTAGGGATTGATTGGTTAACTACTCATCATGCAAAAATTGATTGTTTTCGTAAGGTTGTTAGCTTTCATATTCCTAATCGACCTATTATGCGAATTCAAGCAACCAAACCATTAAAATCAATCGCTGTCATCTCAAGCCATAAAGCTATTCGTTTATTGAAAAACGGATGTCAAGCTTTCTTAGCTCATGTCACAGATCTAAACAAAAATACGTCAGTTTTGAATGATATTTCTATTGTTAATAAATTCCCTGACGTATTCCCTGAAGAACTTCCTGGCCTACCCCCAGAGCGTGAAATTGAATTTTGTATCGACCTTGAACCCGGTACAAAACCCATTTCCAAAGCCCCATATCGAATGGCTCCTATTGAACTTCAGGAGTTAAAGACCCAACTGCAGGAATTGTTAGACATTGGTTTTATTCGTCCTAGTACTTCTCCTTGGGGTGCTCCTGTTCTGTTCGTGAAGAAGAAAGATGGAAGTATGCGACTTTGTATTGATTATCGGGAGTTGAATCATGTCACCATCAAAAACAGGTACCCATTGCCACGTATTGATGACCTGTTTGACCAGTTGCAAGGAGCACAATTCTTTTCAAAGATCGATCTTCGTTCTGGATATCATCAGCTGAAGGTTAGAACTGAGGATATTCCAAAGACGGCTTTTAGAACTCGGTACGGGCATTATGAATTCCTAGTCATGTCCTTTGGATTGACTAATGCTCCTGCTGCCTTCATGGATATGATGAACCGGGTATTCAAGGAATATTTGGATCACTTTGTGGTCGTCTTTATTGATGACATCCTTATTTATTCCAAAAGCCGTGAAGATCATGAGCAACACTTGAGGCTGGTACTCCAAAAGCTTCGTGAATACAAGCTTTATGCCAAGTTGAAGAAATGCGAGTTCTGGCTGGAGGAGGTAGCATTCCTTGGGCACGTAGTATCAAGTCGTGGAATATCAGTTGACCCGGCAAAGATTGAAGCTATTCAAAGCTGGGAGCAACCTAAATCAGTGACCGAGGTACGTAGCTTTCTTGGTTTAGCTGGTTATTATCGGAGATTCGTGGAAGGATTTTCTCGAATCGCTACTCCATTAACTCAGCTGACTCGGAAAGATACAAAGTTTGGTTGGAGCGAAGAATGTGAGCAGAGTTTTCAAGAACTCAAGAGGAGACTCATTTCAGCACCTGTTCTAACAATACCATCTGGCTCGGAGGGATTTGTCATCTACAGTGATGCTTCGAGCAAAGGGTTGGGATGCGTTCTCATGCAACATGGAAAAGTCATAGCCTATGCATCAAGACAACTCAAGGAATATGAGAGGAATTATCCTACTCATGATCTAGAGTTGGCAGCTGTTGTCTTTGCACTTAAAATTTGGAGGCATTACTTGTATGGGGAGAAAGTGGAGATCTTTACGGATCATAAAAGCCTCAAATATTTCTTCACTCAAAAGGAACTCAACATGCGACAACGACGTTGGCTTGAACTGTTGAAAGATTATGATCATACCATTCAATACCATCCTGGAAAAGCGAACGTGGTAGCTGACGCATTGAGTAGAAGATCATATGCGGGTACAAGTGCAATATTAACAACGCAAAGGCCCATTTTGTGTGACTTGCAAAGGATGGAGATAGAGTTGAAGACTCCAGGGACCCATGTGATGATGGCGAATATACGAGTAGAACCGAATTTAATCGATAAAGTTAAAGCTGCTCAAGCTACAGACCTGGAGCTGATGCGTATGAGGAAGAAAGTGCAAGAAGGTGTTATGCCGGAAGCAAGAATCGATGAAGAAGGAATACTTCGAGTCAACTCCAGACTTTGTGTTCCTAACAACCCTGATTTAAAGTATGAAATCATGATGGAGGCGCACAACACACCGTTTGCAATCCATCCTGGAAGTACCAAAATGTATCATGATCTTCGTCATACATTTTGGTGGAGCAATATGAAGAGAGAGATAGCGTTGTTTATCTCAAGGTGTCTAACTTGTCAACGAGTCAAAGCGGAGCATCAAGTACCAAAAGGTCCATTGCAACCACTTGAAATTCCAGAATGGAAGTGGGAGCACATTACCATGGATTTCGTTACCGGTCTTCCTAGGGTTTCTCAAGGTATTGATGCGATTTGGGTCATTGTTGATAGATTGACCAAGTCTGCTCATTTCTTACCGATACGAGAAACTTATACACTTGAACGTCTTGCTCGTATGTACATAAACGAGATTGTAAGACTGCATGGTATGCCAGTATCCATAATTTCTGATCGAGACCCAAGATTCACTTCACGATTTTGGGTTAGTTTACAAAAAGCTATGGGCACGGAGTTACGATTTAGTTCAGCATATCATCCTCAGACGGACGGACAATCAGAGAGGACTATTCAAACTCTTGAAGATCTATTAAGACTCTGTGTCTTTGACTTCAAGGGAAGTTGGGACAAGTTCTTACCATTGGTGGAGTTTTCCTACAACAACAGTTATCAAGCAAGTATTGGCATGGCTCCATTCGAAGCATTGTATGGAAGAAAATGTCGTTCTCCAGTATGCTGGGATGAGGTGGGCGAAGCAACGTTGTTGGGACCGGAGTTGGTACGTATGACTACAGAAAAGATTCAAACGATCCGACAACGTATAAAAACCTCACAAGATCGACAAAAGAGTTATGCTGATCTTCATCGAAAGGACGTGGAATTTGATGTAGGAGATCATGTGTTCTTACGTGTTGCTCCATGGAAAGGAGTTACGAGATTTGGAAAGAGAGGAAAGCTAAATCCTCGATTCATCGGTCCATTTTTAATCCTCGATCGAGTAGGAACTGTGGCTTATAGACTCGCTTTACCGCCAAGTATGTCTCGTGTTCATAACGTTTTTCACATATCCATGTTACGCAAATATGTGGAAGACCCGAACCACATTATTGAGTTAGAACCGGACGAAATAGCGGAGGATTTGACGTATGAAGAAGTTCCTGTTCAAATCTTGGATAAGAAGGAACATATTCTACGCTCCAAGGTTATACCTCAAGTCAAAGTTTTGTGGAGAAACCACGATGTTGAGGAAATGACTTGGGAGTTAGAATCAGAAATGAAATCAAGGTATCCTTACCTCTTCGACATACCAGGTACGTACCCTAATTTCGAGGGCGAAATTTCATAAGAAGGGGAGGTTGTAAGACCCCAACTTTTATAAATAAAGATGAATTTTCTATAAATATCATTTTTGAATATTATGGAGTTAATTTGATATAATGTTATAGTTGTGGGTAATATTTATAAATTTTGCAAAGTAAGCAAGTTGTTATAAAATATTCGTTTGGTCGGAGAATATTCTTTTTGTCGGGGAATATTCGTACGACGGCACAATCATTGGTGGACCCCACAACGGAATTATTGTCGGATTGAGAAAACGACAGAATTATCTTTCTATAAAAATAACGGCGGAAATTTTACCATTGTTACTGTTGAACTACTCGGTAGTAAAGGTACAGTAATACGTGTGGTTGCATAGTAGCACACGGTATTGATTATTAATGCTTATGTGAGAAGTCACTCAGTTTGATTCTATTATTGTCAGTTAATAATATGAATTATTTAGCGATAATGACGTTTTGTTTTATTCGTATTATTAACGTAATAAAACAGAAACATCTTTTTATATAAAACAAAATACTTTATTAAAGTTATTCTATAAATAGAATATATTTTATTTTATTTAAAAGATTTTTCTTTAAATATGGACCGTCAGATTAAAGTAATCAATCTGGACCGTTCATGGATTAGTTACTATGCATTCTATTTTTCTATAAATAGCAGCTCATTCCTTCATTATTTCTTACGAATTCACTGAACTCTAGAGAGAGAAACTATAGAGAGAAACTATAGAGAGAGAGAGAAGAAGAGTATTCTGCTACTTAACTACTTTCTTACTTCAGCTCTTCTTTAAAACGGTAAGGGGTGTTATTCTTTCTTATTCATGAAGAGAACTGTTATTCCATTTCTTATTATTCTGTTGGAATAACCTGTATATGCGGTCTACCCTATACTTGGTGACATTCTTCTATTATTCTGTTGGAACATCCTGTCTGTGTGTTTTACACCGGACCTGGTTCCGTTTTTATTATTATTCTGTTGGAACATCCTGTCTGTGTGTTTTACACCGGACCTGGTTCCGTCTTTATTATTATTCTGTCGGAATATCCTGTCTGTGTGTTTTACACCGGACCTGGTTCCATTATTTATTATACTGTTCTTTATTATTCTGTCGGAATATCCTGTCTGTGCGTTTACGCCGGACCTGGTTCCATTATTTATTATTCTGTCGGAATATCCTGTCTGTGCGTTTATGCCGGACCTGGTTCCATTATTTATTATTCTGTTGGAATAACCTGTTTGTGCGGTCTATCGCATGCATGGTGATTTTTTTTGTTATTCCATTCTTTATTGTACTCAGTTGGTTAAGTTTTGACTTCTATACTCCATGAAATTTGTGAAATATCCTTGATAATTGCGTTTCATCCAGTATCTATTCATGAAAATATTCTCCTGATCATTCTTGAATTTTACTCCACAAAGTAGTATCATGTTGACAATTTGGACGTTGTTAATTCTTGGATAAATTAATTCTTGAACTTGTTTTATTGAATTCTTATATCATTGTCATCATCCTCATGTTTATATTCTGTTGAAAGTCATCTGTGGCCTGTAGTGCATAGATGGACTTGGTATGATTATGACCAGGGATTATTCGGTGTAATCATGACCGTAATGTTACAAATGATGTGGTAAAAGTCCTCATTGGCCCGTAGTGCATTGATGGACAGTTGTTGGCATGATCATGACCATTAATGAATATGCGAATATCCTTGGCCGTAGTGCAGGGGTGATTCGATGATGTGGATTATTTTATGAAGCTGAGTCTCAGCGATCAAAGTGTTGGAAAATCTTTTAAATCATAAAAGATAGTAGAGTTTATTTTCTACTTGACTCTTTTAATGGATTGCTTATTCCGCTACAGTTAAACTTGATGTCTATTATATTTTATCAGTTTAACATTGTTGAAGGCTAATGATAATTTATTCTGCATTATCTTAGTCATAATATTTCTTACTGGGCTAGTTGAGCTCACCCTTTCTTTCACTGTTCTCTTCAGGAAATGAGAACGTAGCTGGGACAAGTCGGGGTACGGAGTGATGGTCCGAATGATAGTATTAGTTAGTAGTCCTCACTATTCTATGTAATGGTGTGTTAATAAATGTAATGAGGACTCTTTTTGAGTATGAATACTCTCTAGAAGATAATATTTGTATTCAAACTCACAGTTTATGTTTTGTCGTATTGTACCCGACAGTTGTATTATTAAGTTGTATTTGTATCCTGTACTATGTATCTGACGACCCAAGATGGGTGATGTATACCTAATTTTGGGGGCGTCACAGAGAATGTAGCGGGTACTAGTCGGGGTATGGAATGATGGTTCAAGATAGTTGTTTTAGTAGTCCTCACTATTTTATAAAATAGTGTATCAATAATTGTAATGAAGACTTGTTTGAGTGTAGATATTGTCTAGAAGACAATATTTGTATTTAAACTCACAGTATATGTGTTGTCGTATTTTGCACGACAATTGTAATAATAAAGTTTAAGTTGTAGTTATTTTCTGTACCATGTATTTGGCGACTCAGAATGGGTTGGGTGGAATGAACCTATTTTGGGGGCGTCACACTACGGCTAAGGATATTCATTAGTATCACGACCATAAATTATTCATGCACTGCGGGCCAAGGATATTCGTGTATTCGTTAATGGTCATGATCATGCCAACAACAGTCTATCAATGCACTACGGGCCAATGAGGACTTTTACCACATCATTTGAAACCTTACGGTCATGATTATATCGAATAATCCCTAGTCATAATCATACCAAGTCCATTTATGAACTACAGGCCACAGATGACTTTCAACAGAATATAAACATGAGGATGATGACAATGAGATAAAAATTCAATAAAACAAGTTTAAGGATAAATTTTTAAATATTTATAATTTAATTTATCCAGAAATCAATAACGTCCAAATTGTCAACATGATACTGCTTTGTGAAGTAAAATTCTAGAATAATATTGTACCAAAAATAATTTGGACTGAAAACGAATCAATTTTTATCATAAATAGTACCCCGGGTGAATAGTACTCGAGTGAATAGTATTCTGTGAATAGTACTTTGGGAATAGTAACCCCGTGAATAGTACTCCGGCATGAAAAAGTTAAAACTTATCAAGAATGCTCAGAATAATATATTCATGAAAAGATACTGGATGAAGCGCAAATATCAAGGATATTCTACTAATTTCATAGAGTATAGAAGCCAAAATTTTAACAAAACGAGTATAGAATTCGAAATCTGAAACGAAATAATATTACTTACATACTACAGAGTATGGAAGAAAATATTATTTCAAGCGAATATTGAACAAAAATAACATCCCTTACGAATACGAAAGAAATAATACCCCTTACCTCAAAGAAATAATACTTCAGAATGAAATATCGGATACGATGTTGAATGAAAGTTATACTGAATAGCAACTCTCAAAGTATAAAAATATCACAAAATACGCTCAATAATATAGAGAGAGAAAGAGAGAAAGCTTATGTTTCTGGTGTGATTTTCAATTCTAACTTAGCACCCTATTTATAGGAAAATACTAGCACGCCGAAGCAGACCTGATCTATAACCTGATGGCTTTACCTGCTACTATTCCCACCCACCACATTTAAAATAAAATTCTAGCACATTTTTCACCAACCAAAGGTGGAGCCCACTCATTCTAGAATTTTTTACCAAAAATTATTTATAAAATAATTTTCGAATCAGTCACCTCTTAAAATTCATAACAAATCATACGCTAATTTTGAACGGTTCAAAATTTGTAGACATATACTAAACTTATATATGTATAACATATATAAAAATCACAACTATCCAACGGTCGGATTAAAAATTATAACTCACGCAATAAAGCTTAAGAATACTTATTTTATTTTTTAATACCTCCAATCCGATAAAATACTGATAAAACACTTCAACATTAATTTCTTCATTTATAACCACATAAAATAAATATTTTTTCTATCCATCATTTATGTGTACATAAAATAAATATTTTTTTATCATATAAATCAATAATTAATTATTCACAAATAATATTACAGAATCACAATAATGATAACCAGGCCGTTCCCAGGAAAGAGGGGGCTTTTCGATGAGGATTTCTCATTACTGACGCGCAATTAGGTGACCAAACCTCTCCTTGACAGAACTTTCTAGACATTGACAATAATGTTATCTAATAATATTATTCAAATAATATGAATTATTGATTTGATAATGGGAAATATTGTACAGTGATAATTATTGAACAACAATAATATAAAATATTAACGTAACAATTATTGAACCAATAAAATAAAATATTGAACAGTAATTACTGTAACCATTATTGAGTAGTGCCTTCTTACGTAAGAATTAATAATTTAAAAATAATGTGCAATACCGTGTGCTACTGTACAACAACGCGTATTATTGTATTTTAACCACCAGGTATTCCAACAATGCTAACAGTAAAACTTTCGCCGTTATTTTATAAAAAGATATTTTTGTCGTTTTCTCAATCCGATTATAATTCTGTTGTGGGGTCCACCAATAATTGTGCCGTCGTACGAATATTTCCTGTTAAAACGAATATTCTCCGACCAATCGAATATTATATAACAACTTGCGTACTTTGCAAAATTTATAAATATTACCCACAACTATTATATTAAATTTACTCAATAATATTAAAAAATGATATTTATAAAAAATTCATCTTTATTCATAAAAGTTGAGGTCTTACAAGTGCAGCCTTTTATTACTACTACTACTCTCTCTATATATAGTATTTACTTTGTTGCTGAAATTATTTTCTATTTTTATATGCAGAAGATATTATAACCGGTTTATTAATATATAGTGTAGTTGGTAATCAAACATTCACATCAAGGTAACCAAACTTTCATACCAAGACAATAAAACTTTCACACCAAAGTAACCAATCCACATCCACACCTGCAGTTTTTTTATAGTACAGTTGGTAGCTAAACATTCATACCAAGGTAACCAAACTTTCCGACCTAAGTAACTAATTCATACTGCAGGTGTAGAGGTATATTGGTTACCTTTGGTATAAAATTTTAGTTACCTTGGTATAAAAGTTTGGTTACCTTAGTACGAATGTTTGGTTATCAACATTACATTACACATCACTCTCTTATCTTTCTTTTTCCTATGCAGTGTTCTTATTTTCTTTTGGACATGAAATTGGAATTAAAATTTCCGAACGCTCTGTTTCACCGGCGAAAGGGAGGAGGAAGATGACGTTGCCAAACTTTGAAGATTTGAATTTGAATTATTATTTTGAATTTGAATTTATTTTTGTGTTATATCCAAAATATTTGAATTTGAATTATTAATTATGAAACTCCTTGATTTTAGGTTTCCTTATTATTGTGAATTGAATCTTATACTAATTCCCTAAATTAAGGAATCCTAATTGCACTAATATTGTAAATAAATATGGAAAAATGTATTATTTTTATAATTATTTTGTGCATGCACTAATTGTGTAATTACTTATTAAATATTGTATATTATTATAAAGAACCCTATTATTATTTCTTCGATGCAAATAGTAGCCTATGATGAGAATGAAGCCCATTCAGGCTTAATTTAGGCCTAATTTATGTTTGTATACAAAATAAAATGGAGTTATTGGACTTGCCTGGGCCAGAATATAGAATTAAATAAAGATAAAGAATTGTGGATTGCCCTTGAATATGTAGGCCGAGGTGAGCAGCTGGGCTTCTAAAGAACGGCTAGTTTTGTTTCACCATCTTCAGAATAGGCTGGGGTTGTACATGATCCATGTCGCTCGCTTGTAGGTTGTTTCGACTTCCACAAAAAAAAGGGTCCTTAACACTAATATACAATAATTAGGAAGTAATTACACTATTAGTACATTCACAAAATAATTACAAAAATAACACAATTCACATTAATAAGAAAACCTAAAATCAAGGAAAAATAATTGCCATAATTAATAATTCAAATTCAAATATCTGAGATCTAACAACAAAAACAAATTCAAATTCAAAATAATAATTCAAATTCAAATTAATACATTTGGGTATTAATTTAAAATACATTTGGGTATTAAATAAAAATACAACTGATTGTTAAGAGAAATAAATGGAGAAGATTGTGACCAGAGGTGAACGGAGACGGGTATATCACGGCGACGGAAGGTGATGGGCGGCAAGTCAAGATTGATGTCGTGGGTAGTGGTGGGGTAGACTTCGATCTGATTTGTTACCCCAGCAAGAACCAAACAACCATAATCGGTTATTATGCAATTGACGGTCGGACCAGAATTATACACGTACTCTCTTAAGTTGTTTGGGTTGCCCAACTGTTAAACCAATTTTGTTGGACTGTTAAACCAATTAATTAATTATACACTGCATAGGAAAGAAATAGATAATAGAATAATGTGTAATGTAATGTTGATAACCAAACCTTCGTACCAATTAGGCAACCAAACTTTTATACCAAGGTAACCAAACCTTTATACTAAGGTAGCCAATCTACCTCCACACCTGCAGTATGAATTGGTTACCTTGGTCTGAAAATTTGGTAACCAACTGCATGAAGGTTTGGCTACCAATTACATCACATTCAAAATAAATTTGTAAGTTAATAAAACTGAATTGGTTACCTTGGTATGAAGGTTTGGCTACCAACTGCATGAATGTTTGGCTACCAACTGCATCACATTCAAAATAAATTTGTAACCTAATAACACTGAATTGGTTACTTTGATATGAATGTTTGGCTACCAACTGTGTAAGACCCCAACTTTTATAAATAAAGATGAATTTTCTATAAATATCATTTTTGAATATTATGGAGTTAATTTGATATAATGTTATAGTTGTGGGTAATATTTATAAATTTTGTAAAGTAAGCAAGTTGTTATAAAATATTCGTTTGGTCGGAGAATATTCTTTTTGTCGGGGAATATTCGTACGACGGCACAATCATTGGTGGACCCCACAACGGAATTATTGTCGGATTGAGAAAACGACAGAATTATCTTTCTATAAAAATAACGGCTGAGGTGTTACCGTTAAAACCGTTAAAACTGTTGAACTACTCGGTAGTAAAAGTACAGTAATACGCGTGGTTGCATAGTAGCACACGGTATTGATTATTGATGCTTACGTGAGAAGTCACTCAGCTATACTCAATTATTGCTACAGTAATTGCTGCATCATATCTCTTAAATTATTGTCATAGTATCATCTGTATAATATGTTATATTATTAAATCAATAATTGAGACGTTGTGGTAAGTTTGGTTATTTTATGGGGGGCCATATGTCATCATCTAAGAGTCTCTTCGTCAATAGTAATTACCGTCGTCAACAGTAATTACCGTCGTCAATAGTAATTACCGTCGTCAATAGTAATTACCGTCGTCAATAGTATTTACCTTGGTCAATAGTAATTACCTTCGTCAATAGTATTTACCTTGGTCAATAGTATTTACCTTGGTCAATAGTAATTACCTTCGTCAATAGTATTTACCTTGGTCAATAGTAATTACTTTCGTCAATAGTAGTTGTTCCTTCAATATTACCAAGAGTCATTTGACCCTTCGTTAAGACCAAGAGTCATTTGACCCTTCGTTAAGACCAAGAGCCACCCTCAGTTTTTCTATAAATAGAGGCCTAGGGCTTCATTATTTTTCACGAATTCATTCAAGCTATAGAGAGAGAAAGTATAGAGAGAATAAGAGAGAGAGAGAATAAAAGTATTCTGCTACATCACTTTTCCAATATCCAGTTCTTTTAAGATAGGGAATATTATTTCTTTTATATTCATGAAGAGAACTTCTGTTATTCCATTTGTTATTATTCTGTTGGAATAACCAGTATACGCGGTCTACCCTATACTTGGTGACATTCTTCTATTATTCTGTTGGAACATCCTGTCTGTGTGTTTTACACCGGACCTGGTTCCGTTTATTATTCTGTTGGAACATCCTGTATGTGTGTTTTACACCGGACCTGGTTCCGTTTTATTATTATTCTGTTGGAATATCCTGTCTGTGTGTTTTACACCGGACCTGGTTCCATTATTTCTTATTCTGTCGGAATATCCTGTCTGTGCGTTTACGCCGGACCTGGTTCCATTATTTATTATTCTGTTGGAATAACCTGTCTGTGCGGTCTATCGCATGCATGGTGATTTCTTTTGTTATTCCATTCTTTATTATACTCAGTTGGTTAAGTTTTGACTTCTATACTCCATGAAATTTGTGGAATATCCTTGATAGTTGCGTTTCATCCAGTATCTTTTCAAGAAAATATTCTTCTAAGCATTCTTGAATTTTACTCCACAATGCAGTATCATGTTGTCAATTTGGACGTTGTTAATTCATGGATAAATTAATTCTTGAACTTGTTTTATTGAATTCTTATATCATTGTCATCATCCTCATGTTTATAAAATATTGAAAGTCATCTGTGGCCTGTAGTGCATAGATGGACTTGGTATGATTATGACAAGGGATTATTCGGTATAATCATGACCGTAATGTTACAAATGATGTGGTAAAAGTCCTCATTGGCCCGTAGTGCATTGATGGACAGTTGTTGGCATGATCATGACCATTAATGAATACACGAATATCCTTGGCCGTAGTGCAGGGGTGATTCGATGATGTGGATTATTTTATTAAGCTGAGTCTCAGCGATCGCAGTGTTGAAAAACCTTTTAAATCATAAAAGATAGTAGAGTTTATTTTCTACTTGACTCTTTTAATGGATTGCTTGTTCCGCTGCAGTTAAACTTGATGTCTATTATATTTTATCAGTTTAACATTGTTGAAGGCTAATGATAATTTATTCTGCATTATCTTAGTCATAATATTTCTTACTGGGCTAGTTGAGCTCACCCTTTCTTTCACTGTTCTCTTCAGGAAATGAGAACGTAGCTGGGGCAAGTCGGGGAACGGAGTGATGGTCCGAAGAATAGTATTAGTTAGTAGTCCTCACTATTCTATATAATGGTGTGTTAATAAATGTAATGAGGACTCCTTTTGAGTATGAATACTCTCTAGAAGATAATATTTGTATTCAAACTCACAGTTTATGTTTTGTCGTATTGTACACGACAGTTGTATTATTAAGTTGTATTTGTATTCTGTACTATGTATCTGACGACTCAAGATGGGTGATGTATACCTAATTTTGGGGGCGTCACAAACTGCACTATGAAAAAATTGCAATGTGGATTGGTTACCTTAGTATGAAGGTTTTGTTACCTTATTATAAATGTTTGTTTACCTTGGTGTGAAAGTTTGGTTACCAACTGCACTATGAAAAAACTGAAGGTATGGAGGTGGATTGGTTACCTTGGTATGACGGTTTGGTTACCTTGGTATGAAAGTTTGGTTACCAACTGCACTATAAAAAAACTGCAAGTGTAGAGGTGGATTGGTAACCTTGGTATGAAGGTTTGGTAACCTTGGTATGAATGTTTGGTTACCAATCTCTTCTATCAGTTGCTGATTTGGGATCAAATCCAATAATCAAGGTAAGTATTATGACGAATATGCCACCACTACCAACACTGCCTACACTTCCAAATGCAAATTATAGTAAATCAAAGAATTTCCTTTTATTTGTAACCATTTGTCAGTCACAAAAATATAAACCCCAAAATGCAGTCAGGTTTTAAGGTATAAGCTTTCTAAGAGAGAACCAACCCCATCAAAATGCCACAAAATGAAAAAAGAAAGTTAACCATGCAGGATACAGGCTCCACCTCGAAGTAGGAACACAACTCATATAGTGGCGCACCAAGAACAATGATCGTTCAATCAACGCCACGAAGAACCATAACCAGAGCCGCAACAAACCTGAAAAAATAATCACAACTTTTAACTCGGAACGATGTATTAACAGAATCATCTTCCGTTTTACTGTTCCATTATAATCTCTGGCTCATTCTTGATACTATGGACAAGTTTGGCGGCGGGTTTATAATAGGAAAAAAGAGACAAACAGGAACAGAGATAATAAACGGGTCTGATGTGTTCGAATAAGAAAATAATAATTAACGGGAAAGAGATAAGGAAGATAATCGTAGGCCACTATTAAAGGAATCTTAATTGCACTAATATAGTAAATAAATATGAAAAAATATATTACTTTTATAATTATTTTATGAATGCACTATTATTGTAATTATTTCTAAAAATGTACTAAAATATATAATTAATCCAAAAAAAATGTTCCATTAATTAAATTCTTCTTTTCTTCTCAAAAAAATTCCTCTTTTTATTGATGGTATTTTAAAATATCACAAGTTCCTCAAATTTACAATAATATAATTTCATTATCATTTCAATATGGATTAGAATCTCCTTTATTACACTTGTTCTCTAATTTCCTTCTATACTCATTTAGCAACACAATTAGTTACGATGAATTTTATTGCATCCCCTATTGTTTGCGACAAATTTTATAGTTAATTATAATATTTATTTCGCTGAATATATATTAGAAAAAAATAGAGAATATGTATAATAGAGAGATCATAATCCTTGTCAATACTGTTAAACTAACAATTCAAATATAATGTTAAAGATCTTATTTTTTTTTTATATTTTAGATGCGTCATAAATAATACAATTGATATTTTATGATATAGCCGATCAGTGGCAATCACAATTTTTTACTAATATAATAAATATCACATTATTTAAGATAAATTTTGAAACAAGAAGTTTGAAACCTTATATTTACTTTTTACGTATAATAATTTCCCGACACCCCCATAAAGCAGTAGTGATTTTTAGGAGAGAAGGGTGTATGCTGGGCTAATTAGACGCAGCTTCTATACCGTTTGGGCTTTCAACGGATAGGCCACCTTTACACTCAGATTTTGAGTTTTGAACAGAAAAAAAAAAAAAAAAAAAATTTAAATTAGAACAGAAAAGGAAAGAATAGAAAATTTAAAATTTTCTTTTGTGTTGTTTCTGAGTTTTTAAAAGAAAAAAATAGAAAATTTAAAATTGAGGACATGAATTGTAATATAAAATTTATTATATTAAAAATTGAGGATAATATGAGAATTATAAAAATATTATTTATATCAATTTTTTTTCCG
The DNA here is from genome assembly GCA_016801055.1 of Panax notoginseng. NCBI lineage: Eukaryota > Viridiplantae > Streptophyta > Magnoliopsida > Apiales > Araliaceae > Panax > Panax notoginseng. The sequence continues at coordinate 168,806,099 of CM029021.1, forward strand.
TCCAAATCATGCTAATTTTGAAAGGAAAACTTTAGCAGAAAAAGTGGTCAAGTTTTTTATTTATTTCTTTTTTTTTATTTATTAAAAAACTCAGAAATATAAGAATTAAAAGAAAAATTTAAATTTTCGGTCCTTTTCTTTTCTCTTGTGTTCATTTTAAAACTCAAAATTAAACCGCGACTTAGATATGTATCGGGTTCAAAGTTGAAACCGTACTAGTAGCCGGAGCCTGAGTGGTTCCTCCCACTCCGTTGATCACCACCAATCGCCATGGCTGCAAACCCTTCGCTCCTTATCCTCCACCCATCGCGCTTCTCCATCTTCCTGAAACCCTCCCTTCTCGTTCGGCCTCTCTCTCTCCGCCCTCACTACTTTTTTCTCTCCCCTCGAAGCCACTCGTTGTCCTCCTCTTCCGCCGCCGCCGCCGCCGCCGCCGCATCACCACGGTCTCTCAACTCTGACACAAATGAAACGGGTAGGTCTGATTCCCGGACTTCGCCTCCAATTTTTGAAACCCTACAGAGAATTGACGTTAATCCTCCCAAAGGAACTAGAGATTTCCCTCCAGACGAGATGCGTCTCCGCAGTTGGCTTTTTCACAACTTCAGAGAGGTTTCCTTTTCGATTTTCTTATAATATATATGTGTGTGTTAATGCATATAATGATTTTATATATATACACACACGAATATATGTGTTTATTATTTGGTTGGTCAATATTCGGAGTATGTATATTTTTAATGTTTCTATGAATTGGTTATTGGTAAAATTAGGTTTCACGACTATATGGGTTTGAAGAAGTTGATTTTCCTGTACTAGAATCCGAGGCACTTTACATCAGAAAAGCTGGGGAGGAGATCAGAGACCAGGTTACTTTGTTTGTTTATTTGGTTTCTTTGTAGGACTTCAAGAGTTTGGTTTCTGATTTTTTTTATTATTATGATAGTATGGTTATCTGTTAGGAAATTATTAATTTTAAACCTCATAGCTGTATGGCCTATGAACAGACCGGTACTTCGAACCAAAACAACCTATCAAAAAGATTCAAATGAACATTGAAATGAGTTAGGTTTAATCTAACTTGTAACAACCTGGGTCAAATCCCGAGTATTAATCAAATTCTAGCATATAAAGCCCAATGCGCTTTTTCAATAATATCTCATAGCTATATGGCCTTATGGTGTAGTCCAATGAACTGACCCATACTATCCCGGTACTTGAAACCAAAACAACCTATAAAAAAGATTCAAATGAACATTGAAATGAGTTAGGTTCAATCTAACTTGTAACAATCAGAGTTAAATCTCGAGTATAAATCAAATTCTAGCATAATAAAGCTCAATGCGTTTTCTCAATAATATCTTCTTGGATCATCTTAACCTTTTATAGGCTCACCTAAAAGGTCATGACTGAAGAATCGTAACAACTTGAATTCTTATATATACATCAAGTATCCCACATGTTACGATGTGGAATTGGGGTGTTACAAACTCCCCTACTTAAATACCTGACGTCCTCGTCACGTTGATCAATCATAGTTATACAAGGTCCAGAAACTTTGCTTTGGAGGATAATATCAGTGGCCTACCAAGCTCGCCTTCGTGTCTCCACCTCTAACAACCCAATTGGATTACCCGAACAGAGTTTTCGAGAGTTGACTTTGATACTATATGTAAGGACCCAGATCAAATCCTGAGTCCAAATCAAATCATAGCATAATAAGGCCATATTTTTAATAATATTTTTTTCGGTCATCTTCCACATGTTAACCAAAAAGGTCACGACTAAATGTACTAATAATATTAGCTTGAATTTTTATATACACATGCAAGTATCCCTCATGTTACGATGTAAAATTGGGGTGTTACATTATTGATATAAAAGGAGGAAACAATTGATGAAGAAACAAAAAGGAGAACGAGATTGTGCTTTTTTCAACTCTATTCGCCTGATAAAGGGCTTTTCCTGGGTTGAAACTACCACTTATGTACTTGCCGGGGTTTCGGGTTTGCACCTTTTTCCTTTACTGATGTCATTAGCTGCATTTACTCGGTATATGCAATGGTTGGCTTCATATTAATTTGATACCGTTAACATTAATAATTTACAATATGACAATTTCCTTACTATGATTGATAAACAAATATTTCCTTATGAAATCCTTGGTTAAACGCAAAGTAGTTCATTGATTTATTTAATGGTATTGGCCTATTGGGTTTTAGTGTAATTTTTTCTGTTGAATTGTTTATTTTCTTTGTTAGGTTAAATATGGGCATCACTTGGGTTTTTATCATATTTCTGTACGACCATTTTTAATGAATTACTAAAAGGGGGAAAAATGATTCTGCTATGTTCAAAGTCTTGGAATGCAAAAACATGGACGCTGAATACCCTCAAATGAAACTCAAACTTGGGTTCCTCTTTCTTTTGGTGCAGCTTTACTGTTTTGAGGATCGGGGGAACCGTCGAGTTGCATTAAGGCCTGAACTGACTCCTTCTTTGGCGAGGCTTGTGATACAAAAGGGGTACGCCAAATCTTGATACGTAAAATTACATGCCTTTGCTTAGAACAGCATGAAGAGTTTAATTTGTATAAGTTTTATTTATTTATGCTGTTCTGTGCTAGTTTTACTGATTTTTATGAGTTTCATTTTTCAGAGCTTTCTGGTTATTTCTCTATTTATTTATTTATTTATTTATTTGTCATTTATGATTTTCCCTATCCAGGTACAGATGCCATATTGATCAACATATTTTTTTCTGTCCAGAAAATCTTTATCCCTCCCAATTAAATGGTTTGCTGTGGGACAGTGCTGGCGTTATGAGAGAATGACTAGGGGACGCCGTCGTGAACACTACCAATGGAATATGGATATTATTGGTGTAGCTGACATAATTGTATGTGGAATATATTACTTTTCAAGTAATTTTTGCTTCCTTTTTAGATCAATAAGAATGAGCATGGAGATGCTCTACTAGATATGTAACAGTGAACTCTATTGGTCATTTCACATCCCAAGTGTACACAAATATTTATTTACATACTTCTATATATATATATATATGCGTGTGTATGTATATGTATTTATGTCACGTACTCGTTAGAAGTTACTCTTTAAAAAGGAGACATGTTCTTGCAATCAGAAGTTATGTAAAATCTTGAAATGACCATAGATATCAAAAAACTATCCAAGTGTTATAATATCAAATTAAATTGAATTTGTATGAACTATTAGAATGTGATGTAACTCTAAATTATAACATACCTTCTTCCTGCACATAATTTTCTTTGGAAACCACCAACAAGAAGTAACTAATGCATCCTTTAACATGTTATGATTTAAAGAATTTTTAATATTCAATAAACAACCCCCTCTCTCTTTAATATGTTTGCTACCTATATAGCCCGTGTCTGTGTACCATCTATATATATACATACTAAATTGATATCAATTCGCACACAAAATATCTCCCGAATACTTTTATTTATTTATTTATTTATTTTTTTGCTAAATCTCCCGAATACTTTTATTGATTCTTTTGTGATATTTATTGGTGATAACTTTCTCGGCACACACAACCTCTATGTTTATATGGCTATTTTACAACCAAATACATGATTATTATACTGCTATGATGTTTTCTCTTATGTTATTTACTCATGTATTTGTGCAGCTCACCCTTTGTTCTTTCTTTTCTAGGCTGAAGCAGAACTTATCTCTTCTATTGTCACCTTTTTCAAGCGAATCGGGATCACAGCATCTGATGTTGGGTTTAAGATTTCTAGTCGAAAGGTTTACACTGATATACCTTGGATACCTTTAGACATCCAGAGGACTTTCTTGATCTTTTATTCATTTTATGTCGTCATTTTTTCCCTTAGGCTAAGGCTTTTTATATTGAAGCCTGCCAAATTGCTATCATATTTTTACAGATTAATTGAGCTTAAGCTTTGGCACTATATTCATCCGAGATGAATCCTCAGTTTTAATTTTTACAATTAAGTTCACCAAAAGCGCCAAATAAGGGGAGGAATCAGTGTACACAAGATGTATACAGTTATCAGCATAGGTATACAGAGAAACACCTGCGTGACCAAGCCAAATCAACAACATATACAAGTAATAAGAATACCTCTTCTCACTCTCACTCGCAGTTTAGTAGCATAAAGAAAATCACATTTGCCAATATACCTCCTTGCCAATATATCAGTTTGACAAAAGCCAAGAAAATGTTATTGTTTGGGCAAACCACCACTTTCATGGGTTCTTATAGCAGATGTTGCAAGTCACATGTAAGGTAGATATTGTGAAATTAAGCTATTAAGTATTTAATAGTTTGAATATCATAGTGATAGACTCCACGACACGCTTGCGTGATGTGGTCGTCGCCCGTATCGTTCTTTGCAATGGTTATGGGTGGAACATCAATGACACATTTACAGCGGCAACCGATTGATGCTTGATAAGTCGGATTGATTGCCATGGACACACCGATAAGATCAAGAGTTCTTGAAAAGAACAAAGATAAAATACTCTCAAGTAATCTTAAAAAAAGAAGTATTATTAAATCAATTAGTGTCCAAAACCCTTGGCCTTGAGGCCTATTTATACTAGTACAATGACTTAATTATGGTAATAAAAACCCTAAAAGTGTTTCCCTAGTAGAAGTCTCTGAACTTGCAATCAAAATAAATCATAACTCCCCTAGAATCATGCTAAATTACCTAAAATAAAAGGAAACAAGATGCAATATCATATGCCTAATATTTTAGGAAACAAAATCTTCTCTAATTTTTGAATTGGGCTTGTATCAAACTAATCCGAACTTGTGTCTCATACTCCTTAACCTCCTCCTTGGGTCTCCTTAAGTTAGCATCAGCCAAAACATATTGGATCAATCCATTGAGGACTTGCTTGAACCTTTTAGTGCTAGTCTTTGTAATTGGTCCAACTAACACTTGAGTTGGATCTCCCCACGTTCCTTTAGTTTTCCATACCTAGTCTCTTGGTTCAAAAATTATTTAACGGCGTCCCTTATTGGCTTGCTTGGCATATTGCTCCGTCCTCCTTTCTATGTTGAGTTTTGCGCTCTCATGTATCTGGTTCACTAAATCGACCTTCTTTTTCCCATCTAAGTTGGTATATTCAGAAATAGGTAATGTCGTTAGATCAAATAGAGTTAAAGAATTAAAATCATATACAACTTCAAATGGAGAAAAATTAGTAGCAGAATGAACAGATCTATTATATGCATACTCAACATGTTGTAAACACTCTTCCCAAATTTTGATGTTCTTTTGAATTATTGACCTTAACAATGTAGATAAAGTTCTATTCACTATTTCTGTTTGACCATCGGTTTGGGGGTGACAAGTAGTAGAAAACAACAAATTTAGTTTCTAACTTGCACCGCAAAGTTTCCAAAAATAACTCAAGAATTTAGCATCTCTATTCGATACAATTGTCCTAGGCATGCCATGTAATCTAACAATTTATTTAAAGAACAAATATGCATCAAGGGAAGTATCATCAGTTTTGTGGCATGGAATAAAATATGCCATATTTGAAAATCTATCTACAACTACAAAAAATAGAATCATTACCACGCTTAGACCTAGGTAAACCCAATACAAAATCCATAGATAGGTTAATCCATGGCTCACTAGGAATAGGCAATGGTGTATACAAACTATAGATTTCACTTGGGATTTAGCTTGACGACGTACGATGCATCTATCACAAAACTTCCATCTTGTTTCATGTGTAGCCAATAAAAATGTTCTTGTAATATGGTTAAAGTTTTGTCCACACCAAAGTGTCCCATTAACCCCCCACCATGAGACTCTTTAAGTAATAACTCACATAATGAATAAGCATGTATGCATAATTTGTTTTCACGAAATGAAAATCCATCATACCTAAAATACTTGGCCACTGTATTCTTTTCACATGTTCTAAACTCTTTACCAAAATCATGGTCTACAACATATAACTCTTTAATTTGCTTAAAACCAAGCAATTTTACATCAAGTCTTTAACATATACCTTCTTGATAGAGCATCTGCAACGATGTTTTCTTTACCTTGTTTATATTTGATTATGCAGGGAACGTCTCTATGAATTCCTCTCTTATGCAACTTTTGTTGGCCTTTTAAGTATTTCAAGGACTCGTGATCAGTGTGTATGACAACCTCTTTAGGCCAAAGGTAGTGTTGCTAGGTTTCTAGCGTACGAACCAATGCGAACAACTCCTTATCATATGTAGGGTAATTTAGAACGGCCCCACTCAACTTTTCACTAAAGTATACCACCATTGGTTTTCCGTCCTGCATCAAGACAACTCTAACACTTGCACCTGATGCATATTCTAGTTTAAAAGTTTTAAAAAAATTGGATAAAACAAGCACAAGAGCATTAGATAATTTCTGTTTAATCAATTGAAAATCTTTCTCCTGTTCATCTCCCCATTTGAATCCAATGCTCATCTTTATGACTTCAGTAAGTGGTGCAGTGATGATGTTGAAGTCTCTCAGAAATTGTCTATAAAAACCCGTGTGTCCATGGAAATTTCGAACTTGACTCACATTGGTAGGATTCGACAACTCTTGAATTGCACGTATCTTCTCTTGGTCCACTTGTATACCCAATGAACAAACAAGGAAACCAAGGAACACGACTCTATCTTTGCAAAACATGCATTTTTTCATGCTAGCAAATAATTTTTCTTTGCTAAGCACATCTAAAACATATTTTAAATGTACTGCATGTTTGCTATAAACAAGAATATCATCAAAGTTGACAACTGTAAATTTTCGAATTAAAGCACGTAAAATATGATCCATCAATCTCATAAAAGTGTCAGGTGCATTAGTTAACCAAAATGGTAAAACTAACTCCTCATACAAACCATATTTTGTCTTAAATGCAGTTTTTCACTCATCTCCCTCTTTCAAGCGAATTTGATGATATTTGCTTTTTAAATCAAAATTTGAAAATATACATGAACAATGCAATTCATCTAACATGTCATCTAATCGAGGAATAGGATGTCGATATTTTACCGTTATGTTATTTACCACTCAACAATCAATCGATACACATTCGCCATTTCCCATCCTTCTTAGGTACTAGAATTACCGGAGCTGCACACGGACTCATGCTTTCCCGTATGAATCCTTTCTCCAACTCCTTTGTCTCCTCCGGACTGCTCCTTTAGGCTGGTCGATTTGGAATGGTTGCACCGAGAACAAGTAGCTCTTCAGTGAACACATCAATATACTTTTACAAAAGAGACATAACAACACTAGGCAAAGAAAAGTTATCCGGTTTAGTATTTAGAAAATCAATGCTTTTCTCACATCACTCTTTTTTGCATATATGTTTGTTTTTCTCTCTGTCTCAATTTTTTTTTCTGTGAACTTTTTTTCTCTCTTTTCTTTGACTGCTATCTTTTTGCAAATATAATTGGTCCTCATGAACCTGTTTTGGCGTCATAGGACAAAGAGTGATTGATCTATTATTTTGTACCAATGAGTATTGATTTTTAAAGCCATCATGTTTTACTCGTCTATCAAACTGTCAAATGTCAGGGCCTCCCAAGTAATAAGTGACCTGCCTGCATTGGAACCACGTCGTATAGTACCTCATCTGTGTATCTTCCAATACTAAACGGTACCAGTACTTGCTTTGTCACCTTGATCTCTCCACTGTCATTGAGCCACTGCAATCGGTATGGATGACGATGTTTAGTTATAGGCAGGCTCAACTTCTCAACCATCATAGTACTTGTCATGTTGGTACAACTCCCACCATTTGTTACCACACAACAGATCTTGTTGTAGACAAGATGGAATAGGTTCTTCCGTTGTGCCATGTCATTTTTCTTCAATTGTGCTCTAAGGACTCTTCTTGTTACTAAGGTTGTGCTTGATAAATTTAAGAATTAAGATCTGAATGATTATAATGTCTTAATAAATTAGATCATCTGAATGGTTATGAGGTCTGAATCTAAAAAATTGTTTGATAACTAAAAAGTAAGTTGTCTCTTAATGACACTATTTTACCATTTTAAAGGGTAAAATTTTATTTAACACTTTTAAATATTTAATTTAATAAAAATGAGTGCATAATATTGTTGAATATATTTATATAAAAAAATTATCAAAAAAATTTCATTAAAAGGTAACTCTTAATTATTAAGATTTCATTTTCTGTCTTACCGATTAAGAGGCATTTAGAGGTAACAAAAAAAACAAACAAACATCATCATGCCTCTTAACGAATAAGAGACAATCCATTAAGAGGCAATCAGATGTAAACAAACAGCACCTAAGGCTAAACCGAGATGGCATTATCCTTATCATCTGCCTCCAACAGTGGCACATAATCGGTATCGTCCTCTGTCTCCCCACCATTATCGAAGAGAATCATAGGCATTTGAACATTGTTTTGCAATATGACCCTTGCCTTGGCATTTGAAGTATTTTATGTCTCAATTACGACTATAGGAAGGTTTAATTTTATCTACCCTTCTTGTTTTGGCTCTGTCTTGGGCTTTCTCACGACTTGTTTCTCCTTCTTTACAGTATTTGGCTTCCATGATGAACTTGATGTGGGCTTTCTCACAACTTGTTTCTCCTTCTTTATAGTATTTGGCTTCCATGATGAACTTGACGTGGAGACTGGTCGTTGGCTTCCCCTCCTCTTGAGTTGCTTCTCAATTTTTATGGCCATGTTGAACCATATCCTCCAATTCCAAGTAATGTTGTCTCTCCACTAAGTTTGCAATCTCCCAATTTAATCCAGCTGAGAATCTTGCCGTGGTGGCCTCCCGATCTTCTTTTACGTTGGCTCTGATCATCAGGATCTCCATTTTCTTGTAATAATCCTTCACACTTTGAGTTCCCTGCTTCAGAGTCTGCAATCCTTTGAACAGCTCCTGGTGGTAGTGTGATAGCACGAACCGCTTCTTCATCACGACTTTCATCTCTAGCCATGTCTCAATCGACCTCTCACCACACCTCCTATTGATCCCCAATTGGTCTCACCATACTACTGCATAGTTGACTAGAACTCGATGATCTCTAGTCTGACCTTCTTGAGCTTGGAGTAATTGTGGTAGTTAAACACCCAATTTACCTTTTTCTCCCACTCCAAGTGCGCCTCAGGATCATTCTTCCCCTGGAAAGTATGAATCCTCATCTTAATGTTGCCCAAATTATTATCTTATCTGTTCCAATCTCCTTTAATTCTTCCTCCTTTGTTCACGCTCTTCCTCATCAGTCCTACCTCCATAGTACTCCTCGTCCTCCATCCTAGCTTCCTTAGGTTGCACCCTTCCCCTTCTACCAGGAGTGTTTTGAGGCTGTTTTCCTCGTGTAACGCTCATCTGATCAATGCGTTCATGCATTTTTTCCATTGGCATGTTCAACTTTCTAGAAAACTCCATCATTATGACTTCCATTGTAAATTTCGAGTCAAATGTTGATGGCGGTTCTTCAAAAATACCCTTATTCTTCGTGTCAGACATTTTTCGTTGCAAAACAAGAGTTGGTAAAATAAAAACTCCTCACCACTCCCTCACGTGTATTGCTTCCACGATGATTCACTCTACTACGCTCGTGTATACGCTTCAATGGTTTTTTCTCTCTTTGCAGCTCACCTCTCTTGCCTTTTTTCCCCCCTCAAGTATTCTTCTTTTATGTTATTTTCTTGAACTAATTACTAATTAATGTAATCTATTACAACCAATCAAGAGCTTATCAAGAACAATCTAAATTGAAAGTATTTAGGTGACCTTTATGCATATGGTTTAGAACACCTTTTTTCGGATTAATTGCTTCGGTTGACCTTGGTTTATTGTTGATTTCGGATTGACTTGCTTCTTGTATGCCTTTAAACTTTCAGGAAAGCTAGTTAGGCTTGCGGAATTTATGGTTTTGCTTGTTCGGAATTGAAGCAATGATTGACGCTGCGAATTTGGATTAACACAAAATAATAATATGCGGATTTTTTTATTTTTTATTTTTTATAATACACAACAAGAATAATAAAAGGATAAGTAACCAGCTAGAAACTTGGCTTTGATACCAATTAATAGATTCCGCGGTACGCTTGCGTGAGGTGATCATCGTTCAGATCGTTCTAGCAATGGTTTTGGGGGAATATCAATGACACCTTGAGTGTCTCTTATATTGAAGCGGTAACCTTAGAATAATCAACGGTTGATATATGGTAGAGAACGCCACAAACACCTATAGATTGATGTTTGATAAGTCGAATTGATCGCCACAGACACACCGATAAGATCAAGAACAAAGATAGAATTCTTTCAAGTAATCTAAAAAAAAAGAAGTATTATTAAATCAATAGTGTCCAAAACCGTTGGCCTTGAGGTCTATTTATACTATATAAGGACTTAATTATGGTAATAAAAACCCTAAAAGTGTTACTGTAGAAGTTTATAGAATTGCAATCAAAATAAATCATAACCCCTCTTAGAATCACGCTAAATTACCTAAAACAAAAGGAAACAAAATACAATATAATATGCCTAATATTTTAGGAAACAAAATCTTCTCTAATTTTTGAATTGGGCTTGTATTAAACTGATCCAAACTTGTGTTTCTTGCTCTTTAGCCTCCTCCTTAGGTCTCCTTGAGTTGGCTTCAAACCAAATATCTTAGATCAATCCATTAAATTAATGGCCTTGCTTGAAACTTTTAGTTCTAGCCTAATTGGTCCAACTGACACTTGAATTGGATCTCCCCACACTTCTTTAGTCTTGTTTGATGTCCTCATCACATGGATAACAGAATAGTCAGCTGCCCTTTATGTGGAGGGAGTTTTAGAAGCATAGATTCTGTAAAAATATACACTAGGTATCCGTATCTTCTAGAAAATGGTAAAAATTCATATTTTTTATGCCTATCCATTTTATCATTTTAGATGTATAAATTTATCATATACGTGCCTGTATGTAAAAATATCACACTTTCCTTTTCTAGCCCTGCACTGAAATGATGTTTTCATTGCAACTTCCTGCAAGTGTAATAGGAAATCCTTTTTTTGTGTCCTGGAGGAACAGCTCTCTGAAATGTGCAATATTGATTGCTATAAATTTTAGGTCGACGAACACTAATAGATGCTTACCTGTGTTGCCCACTCAACAATTTCATGTAGTTTCTTTTAGGATGAATTGATTATGTTTATTGATCAGTTGACAAGAACTGTATTTGCTTTTTATATTTTCTGGAATTCAGAGGTTTTCTTTTTGTTTATAGTCTCTTCCTTTGCTACAGGTTTTACAAGAAGTTTTGAGTTGCTACTCCATACCAGAAGCTTTATTTGGAAAAGTTTGCATCATTATAGACAAGGTCAGTTGTATAATGTGTTAACTTTTAAATCACAATTACACGTTTCTCTTTGTTATTGTCTACTTCTACCTAGATACATACAGCTTTCCTTAAGACATAGTACTTAAAAAAAAAAGAGAAAAAAATCACTAGTGAGGTAGCTTTCCGTGCAACAGAAGATTTACCTTAGTTCACATGCTTTTATCCTCCTGCATGTCATTGTGGATTTCTATATCTGTCTGATTGTGAGCATTTCATGTTGACTTTAAGGTATTCAATTGAACCTCTTTCTGATTAGCGAGTATATAAGTAATATTATTACCATTGGGAAATCATTCTTTACACTTGACAACCATTATCTTTTTGGAATTTGTAGATTTTTTTTTTACCTCTTTTGATTGCAAGTTTGCAACCTTTTCCTTTTAAAAAGAGAAGAAGGATTCATCTTGCATCTCCCTCCATCATATTTTTAATAGATGAAGTTGTTAATTTGAGATGGGTCAAGCAAATTCAAGTTAACGTTTGTGCATAAAACATAGGACTCTCTCTGTTTCTCATGCTAATTTACTACTATTTATCTTTAATATAATGATATTGATAGTTCCTGAGCTATATCATAAGTGGATGTTGACATTTTTAGTTAATGTAGTGTTGTGTCTGATTGAAAATATTTTTTGCTCTTATATCTTTTTTTATTCATTTATTGTTCATTACCCTTTCACAGATATCTATAGATTTTTTTATACATATTTTGACTTTAACTTATTTGTTGAAACAGATAGGAAAAATCCCAATTGATGAGATAAAGAAAGAGTTGGAGCATGCTCAGTTATCAGATGTGGCTATTGAGGAGCTACTGCAAGTTCTCTCCTTGAAGTGCTTGTCAAAGCTGGAAGGTTGGTTGTCGCAATGTTTGGTGGGAGAATTTCTTATTCTTCTTGTTCTCACTTTTAATTGTAATATAGTTAAAAGTCAGACCGGTGAAACTATGTGTGCAGAGAAACTTGGACCTGAAGCAGTTAGTGATCTTAAACGGTTATTCTCACTTGCTGATAAGTTTGGATTTACAGAGTGGATTCAGTTTGATGCATCTGTTGTCCGTGGCCTTGCCTACTATACTGGAATTGTATTCGAGGTAGGTGTGAAATTTTCCTTAAAAGGAAAATTTGAATTTTCATTATAAGAAATTGGATCTCATCAGAACCTTGGATTCTGTATCACCCATTCAGTGCTGTTGGTTGTGATAATAACAACATTCTTTTCGGAAGTTCTCCCTCCTTTCCATTTTTTTTTTAAACTCAAAATTGACGTAGATCCTTTTAATTTTAATCAATACAATGATGAATATTATAAACTATCTAAAAAGTATTAATCATTATAAGCTTTATAGTTTCATAATTTTTAGTGAGTCATCTTAATTTTGAGTTTGAAAATATCTCAAATTGACTTTTGAAAGTCTAATTTAGAATGGAGGGAGTATAATATACTTTGTATGGGCAACTAGTTGGTGTAAGAACGTATCATTTGCCTATAAATGCAACTTTTGGTGCACTTTTGCCATTTAGGTGCAGTAGTATGTTGCATGAACCACAGAGCTCCTAATCTAAAATTGACAAGATAATAAGAGTTAGTATGCACAATTATGCTGATTCCTGTTTTGATACTGACATGGATATGAACAAACACAGAGCTCCTAATCTAAATTTGACAAGATAATAAGAGTTAGTGTGCACAATTATGCTGATTCCTGTTTTGATACTGACATAGATATGAGTAAAACATTTTGGGTTGGTAAAGGTTTGTTATTTCGCAGAGGTTAAGCCTAGGAGACGCAGATGTGACAGATCAAAGAGTTTACATGTCGGACTGAATATAGTATCCGTATTCCTGTGGACTGCTCTGCGCATTCTACTTCCCATATACTTTTCTGAAGTGTTATGCTGATGCTGATGTCGTTAATATCCACTTAGTATACAAGTAACAGTGAAATCAAGTAGTGAGGGAGCATAGAAATGTTAAATAATTATATCGGAACGTGCTATTACATAGAATAAAATCAATTAATCAATTAGGTACTTACATGAATTGAGATAAATCATCTTGTATGTATCACTCTTCCATTGCGCTCAAGGGTGAAAGTCTTCAATTGCCTCTCTCAATATTAGGATGGATGTATAGGTGTGTATAAAATTCTTGAAACGACAATTGAGACCAAACCCTAACTGTTTTATTTATAGAATAACTAAGAGTCAAAATCGTCCATGAAGATTATGAAACCTTAGGGTCCATTATGCCAAATACTATCAGTAATATTATTTATAGGCCATATAATTAATTACCAAACCCATAAATAAAATGACTAAATTAATACAATATGTAAGTCCAATAATTACATAAATAGTAGAGGTCACATAAGGAAATAAAATATTCTAACAAGAAAATCCCAGTTGAATGTCTATCTATATAAATGTCAAGTACTGTAACGTGCCTTGCTAGTCTAATTTAATGCATTACTCAACCCATCCGCCACTGGAAACACCACCTCCCGATGAATTACTAGGTTTGTAGTGAACGGCTACAAGTAAAATTGTATGTGCCAGAAATTTATTATAGGACAAATTTCATCCTAGCATAGTCATGTATTAAACACTAGCATAACTTATAATCTTAATTTTCTCCACTTCATTTTTCTAAGTAACGACTTTTCATCTCTCGTAGGGGTTTGATAGAGAAGGGAAGCTGCGAGCGATTTGTGGTGGTGGGCGATATGACCATTTACTCTCTACTTTTGGGGGTGATGACATTCCTGCTTGTGGCTTTGGCTTTGGGGATGCTGTAATAGTCGAAGTGAGTCAAAGTTTAGTAAATTTACTTCTCTTTCTTTATAATGATACTCTGGCGCTTTGCATAGATTCTTCCCCACCCACTTCTGATAAACGAATCATAGATTATCTATGAGTGCATTTAGTTTCTCTTGGTAAAGATTTTTCTTTTGTATGGTACTAATTGTTGGCATACATTTTTCGGTAGAGTAATGTTAGTGAATGCAACTCTTATTTTTCTCTTTCTTAGCTTTCAAAAATAGAAAATATCTTAGCATACTTCTAAAGTATATAGTCAATTAACTTCGAATTTCATAACATGAGGCTTACTGGAAAATTAGTGAAAGATGGTATGAGTTTTATTTTATTTTGAATAGATTTATTTCTTTATTCATTGATGTGGGTTTTAAGACAAAAGGCCAATGGTTATGTGGACTCCTTGGTAGACATTGGGGACCCTTATAATTTTAGGAGTTACTCCTGGATTCAAAAATCACCTTATATGATATACCAGGATCGCTGATCGACTAGGTACACGCATGGTTCGCGCCTCGAGGCGCGCCTCAAAGAAAGGCGGCAATTTTCTATGGCGAGGCTTAGGCCTCAAAGGGAAATACAGAGGAACTTTAAGAGTTCGTGATAACCCTCAAAGCTTACTCCTCTAGCTGTTGTGTTCAATGGTCTATTGTCGTGGATATGATACTTTTTTCTTTTGATAGATGTTTTCCCAATTAACTGTGGATTCTATTTTTGTACTGCCTTTATAAGTGTACCTACCTTCTTGACCATTATTAAAATTATTGGTTTAATGTTGACTCTTATGAACTTTTATTTCAGTTCTTTATTTTCAAAATAACAAACATTTGTTTTCAGTCCTATAATTTTTACTTTATCTTTTGGTGAATGTTTAGTTGCTCAAGGAGAAAGGATTATTACCAGAACTTACTCCCCATGTAGAGAACATTGTTTGCTCGTTGGATTATGATCTTCAAGGTGCAGCTGCTGCAATTGCTGCAAAACTGAGGGGAAAAGGACAAAGTGTTGATTTGGTGCTGGAGTGCAAATCACTCAAGTGGTTAGAATTTGACTTTCTGATTCATAAAAGTTTCTCGACAATGCTGCATTTCTTCCGAAGGGATGTTTGTAATGTATGTCTTTTCTTACAATTTCAGGGTGTTCAAACGGGCAGCACGGATAAATGCGGAGAGGCTGATATTGGTGGGAAGCTCCGAGTGGCATAAAGGTATGGTCGGTGTAAAAATACTTTCAACTGGAGAACAATATGAGATCAAAGTTGATCAATTAGACTGATTAGAATTTGATTTTACTGACGTATTTTGTACTTCTATACGATTAATAATTGATCTTTAGGTTAATTTTTTATTGGGTGACTTGTCTTCCCCCTGTTTTGTGTAATTACATTAATTTTATAGTGATCTTACCCAAATGAAATAGTTTAGGTCTTGGTACTATGCCTTAGAAAATGATATTTGGGTGGATTGTTTCATGAAAATTGAAATGAATAGTAATTTTGAGCATAACTAGCAGCAGCTCACTTTTCGGTGATCAAATTTGCTAAGAAATTATTCATACAAATAGATACAATATAATTAATAATTTTAAATTTTAATATTTATAAAAATTATTTATAGAAATAAATATATTATATATAGTTGATAATGTTAGTTTTTATTACTTAAAGAAATTATTTATACAACTATTTTCTACATTAAACCTATTTAAATCTAACTAAGGTGGTGTATTTTAGACATTTCTCTTAACCTCTACTCCCTCCTGTGGCCAGCAAAATAAATAAATTCTCCTCGTCGCTAGAGGGAGTGGCGGTCAATAAAAATAAATAAATTTTCTGGCGGCTAGAGGGAGTAGCGGTTGGGCCCTCACCTCAGCCATTCGATTTAATTTTGAACGACTGGATAAAAGTTAGTTAGAACAATGCCCATAGCTAACGTGTGCTATAGATCATTCCCCTTGTATAATTAAATTATAGGGCAAATGTCCAAAAATACCCCTGATGTTTACACGGATGTCCCACTTGCACCCAAAACTAATTTTTTTTTAAAAGTACCCTTAACGTTACAAAAATCAGGTCACCCGTGCCCGTACTGTCAACAGGCCAGCCACCTAGACTAACTCTGTTTACACGTGGATAATTATTGTTGATTAGGCACTTAGGGAGAGAGAGAACAAAAGCAATGTCTCTTTTCAAAAAAGCCTTAATCAGTTTCACTAGATATTGGAATTTCCCCATATAGCTACAAACAAATCAATGCCAAATGATTGAATTGTTATGCTCTACCAAAGGATCAATTTCTACGCAAGTTCTGAAGCAAATATTATACACCATATTAATCAACATAAAGCAAAGAAGGAAAAAAAATTGAGAACAGAAGGCAAAATTATACTAAATTTCATGATAATTAATTATAAAAAAAATGTTCAAGCTTACATAAAGCAAAATGCCAGATGACCTCAAGATCATTCATGAACGCATCTCTGCTATACTCTAACACATAATCATCTCAAAAAATAATTTTTACATCTCAAAAGTACCCATTATCCTTTTCTGCTTCATCATCATCACTATCCAATAAGAAATCACCATCATCTTCTTCTTTGTCATCATCAACATCACGCAAACCCAACAAACGTACGACTCAGACGGCTTCGTTTCTCCCTTCCGCTCGAGGATATCTAAGCGGCGGCGCTGGCGGCGCTCCTCGAGCACCCAGTGGGGAAGGTGGATGAAGGCATGGCGGTTGGCATAGGCGGATATGTCGATTGGGCTTGTGGAAGATGTTCGGATTGCAGAGAGAGATCATTTATACAATATATACATATGCATATGCTATCTCTTCGAAATTACTGATGAGCGATGGGGCAAAGGTCTTCTTCTCGCGTCTTCTTCTCCTCTTCGATTTCGTCTCTCTATGGAGTGAAACTGATTAGGGCTTTTTTGCCCCTTTTGAAAAGTGACGATTGCTTTTGTTCTCTTTCCCTAAGTGCCTAATCAGCGATAATTATCCACGTGTAAACAGAGTTAGTCCAGGTGGCTGGTCGGTTGACAGCAGGGGCACGGGTGACCTGATTTTTGTAACGTTAAGTGTACTTTTGGAAAAAAAATTAGTTTAGAGTATAAGTGGGACATCCGTGTAAACATCAGGGGTATTTTTGGACTTTTGCCCTTAAATTATATGTAATTATATTTACAAATATGTAAATATATAAATTTTTATATATACTAACAAACATATTACCATATAAATACAAATATATGTAATACAATAGATCTTTTTATATTTAATATTCTAATAATTAATACTTTTTTGAGATATTAATTTCATTCCAAAGTTTAGAAATACAATTATCTTATTTATATATTTTTTAATTTTGTTAAAAAGTAAAACAAATATAAAAGTCCTGACTTATTCATTTTTAGTTTTTACATTTGACAAAATTCAAAGGAAGATAATAGAACTAAAAGACTTCAAAGAACAATGCTTTATAAACTATGTTGTTAAATGTTATTCTTTATTTGAAACATTCTAGTTATTGTTAAGAAAAATATTAATTTGGTGTTAATTTAATTTGAATAAAAATAATACTAATTCATATTTTTAATTTGTGTAATGCTAAGTATGGTTTTGCACCCGCAACCGCTAGAAACCACAGTCACAAGAAACCGTATTGACGCGGTTGCTAAAAGTGAAAAACCGCATATTGTGATTGCAGTGGGAGCTTAAAATTACCAAACCGCACCGCGCTCTCCCTAGGAAATGGTGAGTGAAAGTTAGAAAACCCCTAGAAAGAGCATGTTGAATTTGGTATGGACTGGTGAAGATTTAGGTAACTATAGAGAATTTTTGGAAGATTCATTTTGGAAGATTGTAGTTATTTTTTTGGGAATAATGCTAGAGACAAACTATTATACAAATATTTTACAAACTACTGATGTGACATACTCCATATCAGCCTTTTATGTGGGGTCGAAAACTACATTGAAACAATTTATTAATCAATATGTTGAGGTGAAGTATGCCATATAAGCAGTTTGTAAAATGTTTGTAGAATAGTTTGTGTTTGTAGCATTACTCTTTCTTTGGTGTTTTGATTTGACAAATATACAATTTTTATAAATATTTGGAGCCTTTCCTTTTTAACTTCATCATATTGTTTTTATAAAGGGAAAGAGAGAAAAACTATTGTGAATTTGTGATTGATTTAATCAGTACCATTTATTTGCTGATGAGGGTTTGTTCAGTTTAATTACTTCTTTTTCTTTTCTTTTTAATTCATTAATTACATATATACTTTTTCTTTAAATAAAATAATTATGTAAAATAAATACTCATTTTTAATTTCATATTTTTACTTTAATTACATTTTCTTTTTTTATTTTAGTTAAGTGAGGTATTTTCTATTAGACTATTACCTTGTTTTATTTTTGGATATTTCCTTCAATTTTTCTCTCAACTATTTTTTTAAAATATTTATTTTGCTTCCATTTCCACCTAACTTTCCTTTTTTATTTACACTTAAGCGTGACCATGTCATAACAGAGATCCATGTCAGCTTTCTCTCTCACCTGAATCACATGTGGTATTTTCCGTTTAAAGTCAACTTAAGTTAATGGAATTCGTAACGTTTAGTAAAAAAAAATACAGTTCAATGAGTAAATTGTAAAAAAATCAAGTTCAATGATGAAAATTTAAATAGGACCCCTTATTTTTTCTTTTTTCTTAAGTGGTGAAAAAATTATTACTAAATGTTATTACTTTTATATGGTAAAGTCCACTGTATCCATGTTAAAGAGCATTTTTATGTTTAAGATGTTGCAAGTGAACATGAATCTAGGGAGTAAAGTAGTAAAGTTTGAGATAACATTAGAATAAGATCATATGGCTTATTAACTTGAGATGTCATAAATAGTTGGGGTCTAGAAATTTTGAAATGAATCCAGTCAGATAAACAGATTGCTCCAGTCAAATAAATAGATTGTAATATTTTTGCAGGAAGCCAGACACTTGAAAAAAACACTATATATGAACTGAATTGTAATCTTGTAAAATATCTTGCTCCCTTTTTTTTTGTTTTTCTTTTTTTAATGATCTTGGCAAGTAAATGTTAATGCATTTGTTTTGAAGATCTTCAAGTCTTGAGTCACTATATTGTAGTTTAATAATTATTTGTATGTTCTTTGCATATATCATAGCTCAAGTTTCAGGTTAACAATGTTCGCCACATTATATGTTGAGCGAGGACATGATTTTACTGCCTGATTCTTGTATGCTTACAATATTGCAGAACATAGAGAGCATTTACTTTCAATTTTTGTAGTTGGCAGATGGTTTACCCTCTGAGTAGAACATTGGCTGCTCCATGAAAACCATTCTGGATAGACTATTGGCTGCTCAGTAGATTAATCCACTTGAAACTGGTTCGAGTGTTAAAAAATTTCCAACATCAGTTGGGTAAGGGATTCCACTTGATACAGCAAGAACCTAAAAGCCTAGCTTTTTGGCTTGGTTTAGTTTTGACTATAATAGGGACAAGTTATTAAGGGATTTGGGAAGAGTAGGGATGCCAAGGTGTTTTGGCCGTCCGAGTTTTCTTAGTTTTGTTAGTGCTTTGGAACGAATGGTGTGCAAGACAGAAACAATTAGCATTGCACTTGTTGAGGGATCGAGTCATTTTAATGCCCACATACAATGTTGACCAGTTTTATTAATGCTCGAAGTAAATTGATGGGGCTTGAAGGTGAAAATTTTATCCCTTTCCCATAGTTGGCTACTTTTTTTCTTTTTTTCTTTTTTTTGCTAAATTGGGAGTATATTGAAAGAAACCAAAGGAACAAGATCCGGGGCATAGGCGGAAGCCACTAAACATCAGAGACGGACCAATGATGCAGATGCTATAAGAAAAGGAAGCTTTTTTTTACAAATTTACTAAATTTCTACTATGGTTGGCTACTTTTTCCAATTGCATTTCGAGCTTAAGTTTCATTCTCTTTGTAGTTCTCTGGCATCAGTAACTGCTTGTGAAAATAAGTGAACCCTATTTTGGTTTTGCTTTGTTCGTCTTTTCGTGTTTTTTTTTATTGCTCAATGCTGGTAATAAACCACTGCAAGTTGCCATTATTGTAAGGCAAACCCAATTCCTTGATGATGCCAATAACCTTTTATTTCTGCAAGTTAAGAAGACAATTGTAATGTAATTATATTGCAATACATAACTCGGTAAATAATAAGATTTACTATTAGTTTGTGGGTTTCATAGTGTTTCTATTGGCTGAAACCGTTACGAAATGAAGGGCAAAAATGTCCGTCTCAAATGAGAATCGATTATGTACATTTTTTGCAAGTATATTAAGGTTAAACACATGAAACAGAGGTGTAATTATCCAACATGATTTTCACTTTAGGACAGTAGTTAACTAGATTTTCTAAACTACGAACTCAAAGTTACAGCTTATATGAACTTACCAAAAGTGAGAAGCTATATATATTTACTATTTTCACTTTGAGTCGCAGCAGAAAATAGAGGCATAAAACTTTTTACAGAGATTGATAAGGTCCCCGCACCCTTTACTTTATTTAATACTTATCCAACTAAAAATTAAAAATATTCCAATGTGCCAAAAAGAAAACCAATTAAAATACCAAAGTTACTTTAAAATTTATATGATAGTAATAAATATGAGGACGTAAAGTAAAGAATTGCATCAAAATCTCATAGGGGAGGTACGTTTGCACCTTCTTTGCTACTTTATTCTTTTATAAATAAATATTCCTTCATTTTATTTTGTTAAAATTTGTACAAGACACAACAATTGTTTTGTTTTTCTTCAAACAAACCAACCTACTCTAAGCCAAGCCTGTTGATTATAATGGGACTGTAAAGTGTTTGGTTGTTTTGTACTACCAGGTCCAGGTGACAGGTGTGGTGTGTGTAATCAAGTCATTCCAACTCATTATTTATTTATTGATTTGGGGGAAGGGGGGGGGGGGGTATGTGAATTGTAGTCCTTCTATTGAACATCCCAACTCTTATTTTTTCTTTTTCTTTTAGGTTTGTAGTTTTGTCTTGGCGTCATAAACTTGTGTACGTTTCAAAAATATAAAATAAATTCATTTCACAAGGGCCATTGAGCAAATTAAGAAAAACAAGCCAAACTTTAATAGAAGATGATAGATAGATACCCTTCCAACATCAATTCATTTCACAAGGATATGTACCGACAAAAATTTGATCATTTAATTTTCAAACTAATGTTAATTTTGTTTCTCTCAACATAAATATTATGTTCAAATTTACTTGACAAATATGTTTAATGCTTAATTAATTATACAATCTATAGTACATTCATCATATATTATATATTGAATATTGATATGATGTTATAATAAGTTTTACATTTGAAAAAAAAATTGTCTTTATAGAAGACCACTTAAATAGTTAATAAAAAAATAAAACGAGATTTAATTCAACTTAAAATATTTAAATTTATTTTGAATTCTACTCGTTTATTAAATGGGTCGAGTCTATGTATTACTATTGAAGTCAAATCTCATTTAGAATTCAACTAGAGTTGTTTTTTTTTTTGAAAAGAAAAAAATACTTTTTTCTCTTCACATTTAACTAATTAGAAGAAAATGGAGAAAAGGAGTAGGGTAGCGAAATAACCAAAGATCATGTTATGATACCTTCCATTTTGCACATACTACTTCGTAAGAATACTACTGTCTACTACCAAAATGTAAAACCCTCACCGAACCCTTGCTTCCCTCTAATTTTCATTTATCCTTCCATCAGTTTCTTTCCCTCTAATTATTAGATTATAAAAACAAAATTGGACTCAAAATTGAGAAATGCATAAAATCAACAAAAGTCCTTATAAACCCTCGCTATAATTTCCCTCTTTCAATGTGGTCGAAGCCCAGGTCTTACATGCCATAACTAAAGGACTCGTGTTAGATCACCACGTTCATCTCTATGCTATACAACAAACTTAATCCCTCGACTGTTTTTCTTTGAACCCAGATTTTGTTCTTTGAGGTTGGTCTTTCTTTAATTCGCTGATTTTGATGATTTTTGGTGGGTATTAGTTGAAATGGTGACCGGTAGGAGTCATCAAGAAGATAGGGAAAAGAATCCATCCGCCACTACAAGAGGTGCTACCAGGTCATGGGGCACCACTGTTTCTGGTCAATCGGTGTCGACTAGTGGCAGTGTTGGGTCTCCGTCAAGCCGGAGTGAGGCGGCGATGGCAACCCCCGTCAGCGAGAGCACTTTTCTTAGGTTAAATCACCTTGATATTCACGGCGATGACGGTGGATCTCCTGTTGGGTTAGTCTTTTTATACGGAATTTATTATGAGTGATTAAAGAGTGTTAGATTTAATGCTGGGTCTTGAATTGCAGTAAAAGACTGGATAAGTGGTGCTTTGACTTTTTCTAGTGAACATGATTGTGTGGTTCAGTAGATTAGTGGATGAATTATTAAATTACTTATCAGTCACCCCTAGATATATATGTCAAACCCATGATATTTTTGTTTGAACTTTGTTTGTTAATGTGGTTATGTTTTGACTTGAATTTGGTCAATCCCATAAGCTTGATATTATGGTAGCAAATTTTAGATGGTTTTCACTTGGCACTCATAAATTATGTATGTTATGTAATCATGAATTTTTGCAAATTGTGCTATTGACCAGTGCTTGTGTTGCTTATTTTCTCACTAACAGCTAGTGGTTTGTGTGTGTACTACAAAATATAACTAATCACCAGTTTCTATACAGTAATAAGAAGAAAAAAAGAGGACAGCGTGCGGTTGGAGGGGATAAAAATGGTAGAGGACTCCGCCAGTTTAGCATGAAAGGTGTGTCGACACTGTCATATTTCTGGTTTTTGTTTTGCTTTTGTCCAGTTCTAGAAACATATAGCATACTACTGGGTGTCGGTCGTTGCTTCTAGGTGTCAATGAGAAGCATAATGTCATTACTTCTTTTTGCAAGAGTAATTTATTTTTTTTGCATATAACTAATGCTTAATTGACAGTCTTCATACTAACCACTGCACGTATTGGTTCTTATTGTGCATAATGTTTCATTCTGATTACTGTATCTATTGACTCCTATTGTGCATAGTGTGCGAGAAAGTGGAAAGCAAGGGAAGAACCACTTATAACGAGGTCAGCTGGATTTTTGATTTCATTTACTATCATATTTGAGTTTTAAATTTTCTGATGTTTATATTTTAAACTGTCTGTACTTGATAAGTGATTGGATACCAATTTATTAGTAAAATGTCTTCTTTTTTTTTGAGGGTGAGGGTGGGGGTGGGGGTGGGGGTGGGAGTGGGGGTGGGGGGGGATGGTATCCATACCAGATAGTGCTAATATTATTTATTTACTTTATGATAATATCCACAAGTGGTTTTGGGTATGGATGATGGTGGAGAATTGTTTACACTTTAATAATTATCCTGACTACTCTATGAGCAGGTAGGGTAGGTGAGAATAAAGCAGCTTGAGAGATTAGATGTTGGGGTAATAATCGTGTTTGATTGTAGTTACTGATCAAAGAGAGAGAACTGTTTACTAGACTTTGGTTTGGGGAAGAACAAAGAAACTGTTTCCATTGGAGAATAGTTCCCCACATGTTGTCATATCAAATCATGTCATGAATGTTTAGTAGTTCAAGGCACTACTCTTGATATAATGAGGAAATACCATCCTTGTGTGTCTAACATGCGCGAGGTCATTCAATAATAGTGCACTAAGTACAGACTGTACAGTATTATGAGATGATTTGTGTTCCTTTTATTGTATATGTATTGTCACAAACTAATACTGATTTACACACGAGATGGCATTTGCTAGAATTCTGAAGGAGATCCCATTGGAATAGAATCATGAATTCACTTGAAAAGCTTCGAATCATAACATTAATGATTAATCTAAGGCAATGGTTTTCCCCCATGGAGTCAAAGCTAATGACATAATGATTAAGGAGTATTCTTTAATGGGGCAAATGGATCCTTGATCGGGGTTCTTTTGTATACGTGACTCCTGATGGTGGAGACAACCAATAGTGGTGACTATTCTTTATGAGGAATGAGCTATAGTAGCAAGGAATTTTTCAATGAAATCTGCTTTTTTTCTTCTCTTTTTTTTTTCCATTTTTAAATGCCTTATAGGGAGAGTGGGGTGGGACTTTTCCTTGGAAAAGGCGAAAAGCATATTTTTGTTTTGTTTTTTGGTTGCTTGGATGGCAGTGATAGGGTGACTCAAGATAATTTAATAAGGAAGAGGTTCTTTGTTAATTGGGGTTGCACGTGTAGATGATTGCAGAGACTGCAGATTGTCTGTTGTTTCATTCCGTGGTAGCTGTACACCTTTAGGGTCTAGTATTCTTACTTTTTTGGTATGGTGTGGGTAACGCTGAGTTTGTGGTTAATGTTTATGGGGAAAGGCGTCCTGCGGTGATAGTGTCGAGGTGTTTTAAGTGAAATCTTTTCTTATCATACCATACGGGAGAGGGGGATTGGACTTTTCCTTTTGGGGGGGGGGAGAAATAGTAGCAAAGCAAGGTTCTGTTGTTAAATCTTTTTTTATCATGCCTTACAAGGAAGAGGGGATGGGACTTTTCATAAAAAAATCATATGGTTCGTTGGGGTTGATGTAAGAGACAAAAAATAGTTAGGGTTTAGGATCCGTTCATTGCAACCAAGACTTTTTGTCTATCCTTCAGAAAATCGGATGTGTCCACAGAAAAGAATACAACTCAAAGTTGGATATAATTCAATAATCAATAGTCTGCATAAATAACAAAGAAGCTTGGCCTTATAAAGGCACTATGGAAACTTAAGTAAACACTTCATATCCGGTCCCTATCAAGGGGCCCTTGAGAATTAGTGTTTTGCTTGGATGGCAAGTGATTTTGGCTCGAGATAATTTGTGGTGGAGGAGGTTCTTTGTTAAGTGGGGTTACTGTGTAAGATGACTGCAGAGCCAGTTCATTGTTTGTTGTTGCATTGCTAGGTAGTTATATACCTTTGGTGCCTATTGTTCTCACTTTTTGGTATGATGTGAAAATTGCCGAGTTTGTCATTGATGTTCTCGGGAATGGTATCCTGTGAGGATTGGAAAATCAATGGTTTACACGAAGATCAGAGTTGTTGGCTCCTCAATGCTTGTGTTATTCCTTATGTAAGGAGTCAAGAGTGGAATAGCAAATGCTTTGAAGACGAGGAGAGGTCTATTCTTCAGCTCGAATATTTTCTATTTTGATTTTTGTTCTTATGGTTCATTGGTGTTTCTATAATTGAATTTTAGAGTGAGTTTGCGCTGGGTGAGACGAGGTTATGTTTATATGGGGTTGATTATGATGGAAGCATAGGTATTCTTTTTATCTTATCTTTAAATCTATGAATCACATGGGTTTCATCCCCTGTGTGACGCTCCTAGTAAATTTACTTACTAAAAAGATAATATTGTTTGAGCAGCAAACACATTTTCTATTTAAATTTACTTACTAAAAAGATAACATTGTTTGAGCAACAGACACATTTCTATATTTTATTGTATTATGTTGACATCTATATTCCTGCTGAGACAACTATTATCAGAGATATGGAGTTCAATCTTTAAATGGGGAGTTCAAATGGGACCTACATACTCAATGATGTGAACTTTACGAGGGATCATCCTGAATATTCAGGGAAAATCAAAGAAAATAAAAAGAATCAGTTTTCTGTCATATTGAAGTTGTAGAATCCTATCCTTTTTATTTTTTTTTTTTTGTTTGTTTGTTTGTCTTCATAATGAACTTTATTATGGTATATTATTCTATTCAGGGGAGGTGCTAATATGACCCATGTTTTATTGGTTTATACAATATTCAGTTAGACGTTTGGGAATTTAAATCAAGTACTAGATTTGATCTAAATTCTAAACCAAATAAAAAATCAAGTTCATGTTCATTTTCTTTAAATATTTTGTCTAAAAGTTACAAAGTTAGGTTTATAGTTGATGGATCCCTGTCTTTATATGGAATCTCCATTAGGTAGTATCTTTGCATTAATCCTATGTTTTGCGTGTCTGCATGTGAACGAAGTGCAATCTAGTCCAAATTCTACTCAAGAAAATTAAATGAAAATGTTTATGCAATCTATATAATGT